>JAJOOS010082071.1:0-41716 GCA_029582725.1 Solanum chiquidenum
TTCAACATATATAATACCATATATGAACAGCCCATACCATACTAAACACAATTTTTATAATCATCTACTCAAAATCAATACATCCACTTTATGGTGAAGTTTAGAGAATTTGAGAAAACATGGGTTCATGGAGATTTCTTTCTAAAAACCATTAATAATCATTAATAACAATATAAATCATCATTTAAAAGCTTTTTATGCAAGAACCCATGCTAGAATCGAAATTAGGACTTTAGGGTTTTTGAAGAACTTTGAAAATACTTTGAATTGGCTCTTTGATTAAAAACGGAATCAAAGATAAAGAGTCCCCATACCTTAATATTGAAAAAACCCACGAAAATCAATGAAAGAAGCCTCCAGTTTGAAACCCTAGTTCTTCACCCTTCTTCTTCCTTGAGCTTGAGAGAAAATATTTGAGAGAGGGAATGATTTTGGAAATTCTAATTGGAGTGACTTAAATGAAAGAATTTGGTCAAAAAGGGGCTTTATAATTGCTAGGAAAGGCAAAGAATAATAAGAACTCAACTTAGGAAAAGAATTAAGGACCCACACAGTTAAACTTAAAAATGTTCACTAAACCCGGCTAAACTCGTCCTTTTGGACAGTGCTTCACTATTTCGAGCATAACATTTTGCTCCAAGGTCGGAATCGGGCAAACTCGGTGGCGTTGGAAAGAGGACTCAGAGACCTGTAATTGGATAGGTAAAGGTCCACCTAATTCAATTTGAGCTAAAATATCTGACCATTTAAAGTTGACCCTTACAACTCATTAGTTCAAATGACTAGTTTCCGGACGTCACGGTCATTTCTCATCATTTAATCAAGTTCTCAACTCCAAACTCACATGTCAGGCTCTAGTTTCACTAGTTCGTTATTAGGGTCGTTACATTATGGTTCTAGGCTAAAACTAACGAAAATCACGTAGTTTAGGGGTCAAAGGAATAGGGAAAAGACCAAAAGACCATTGACTTATATATTGTCGGGGTCACCGACGGATGGGATTGATTGACAGTCCGTGCTAGTCAACTGCCAATTGGGACTGAAGCTAGATTTTTAAGGTCTGACCTTTGGCTCTGGACCACAGACCGTGGTTTGACCTACGGTTTGTAGGTCCTGGTTTAGCCTGAACCTTACCCAAATTTATTGAGGCTTCTAGAAGGAGGGTCGCGGGTGCGAACCACAGACCTGTAGGACGGACCATGGATCCTCCTACAGTCCATAGGTCCTAACCGTTGGTCGGCCCTTAGCCAATATTCTAAATTCTATTGAAGAGGGGTTGCAGGCGGCATCCATGGACCACTAGCATAGGCCGTGGATCACCCTACAGTTCGTGAGTGGTGACTGTGGTTTGCACCTGCAACTTATGGAAAGCTGCATTTTGGTAGTTCTAGCATACGGGGTGTTACATTTTCTCCTCCTTGGAACCATTCATCCTCAACTGAAAACTAAACTAGCTGAAATGGAGTAAGAGGGCTACAATCCCTACCACTAAACACTGGAAACTGATTTCTGATTGAACTAAGTTCTAAGAACATGCAATTACACTAAAAATTGCAAATACAAACTGAATGAATATGATATTGAGACTGAAACTACACATGAATGACTGAAAAATGGAAGATGAACTATTACCTCAAGCTGGAGTTAAATCGGAATGAAGGAGGTGAGGATACTTGGCCTTCATGGCAGCTTCTGTTTCCCAAGTAGCTCCCTCTACGGACTGACTCCTCCACAAAACCTTAACCGAAGTGATTTCTTTATTTCTCAACCTTCGAAACTGACGATCAAGAATCTCAACTGGTACCTCTTCATTGGATCAGCAACATACTTCTTTAACAGTGAAATGTGAAAAACTAGATGCACTGCTGCTAGTTCTGTTGGAAAACTCTAACTAATAAGCCACTTTACCAACCCTTTTCAAGATCTTGTAAGGGCCTGCATATCTAGGACTGAGCTTCCCTCTCTTCCCAAATCTCATCACCCTTTTCATAGGCTACACTTTCAGGAAAATCCAATCATCAACTTGGAACTCTAGTTCCCTTCTCCTTACATCTGCATAGGATTTCTGGCGACTCTGGGCTGTCTTAAATCTATCTCTAATGAGTTGCACTTTCTCCATAGATTCATGAACTGAATTCGGCCCTATCAAGGCTGATTCACCTACTTCAAACCAATAAACTGGAGATCTACACTTACGCCCATACAATGCCTTATAAGGGTCCATCTAAATGCTAGAATGGTAACTATTATTGTAGGAGAACTTTATAAGAGGAAGGTGATCATCCCAACTACCATTGAAATTGATCACACAAGATCTTAACATGTCCTTTAAGCTATGAATGGTACGCTCTGCCTGCCCATCCGTCTGCGGATGAAATGTTGTGCTAAGGTTAACCTGAGTACCAAGACTTTTCTGAAATGACTTCCATAAATTAGAGGTAACCGAGGACCTCTATCTGAGATGATAGACAAAGGAACCCCATGCAAACTAACTATCTCATTAATGTAATGCTTGGCATAGTACTCCGCCAAATCTATAGTCTTGACAACCAAAAAACATGCAGATTGAGTAACTCTATCAACAATCACCCAAATGGAGTCATGCTGTCTGCGAGTGCGATGCAAACCTGTGATGAAGTCCATGTTGATCACTTCCCACTTACAAGTAGGAATGTCGATCTCTTGAGTCATACCTCCTAGTTTGTGATGTTCTACCTTGGCACTTAGACACAAAATCTACTATATCCCTTTTCATACCATTCAACCAATAGACTTCACACAGATCACAATACATCTTAGTGGTGCCTGGATGAATATAATATCTGGAGTTATGGGCTTCTGTAAGAATTTGCTGCCTCAACTCACCCACCTTAGGAACACATAATCGACCCTGATAGCGAAGCACACCATCTCTCTCGGGAGAAAACCTCAACCCTCTGCTGGTGGATTGCACTCTTTAGTTCAAGCAATATCAAATATCTGTCTTGCATTTCCTTATCCTCCACTACCAAAGAAGATTCTGACCCATTCTGAACTGTTACACCACCTTCT
Source organism: Solanum chiquidenum (assembly GCA_029582725.1). NCBI lineage: Eukaryota > Viridiplantae > Streptophyta > Magnoliopsida > Solanales > Solanaceae > Solanum > Solanum chiquidenum. The sequence continues at coordinate 3,052 of JAJOOS010082071.1, forward strand.
GATATGCTCATAAGACGAACTCCTAGGCGAGCAAGTCTGTGAACATCATTTTCTAGTTCTTTTCTTTCTTCCTCAACATATGCCACACTACCCATCGATAGTCTGCTAAGAGCATCTGCTAATACGTTGTCCTTACAAGGATGGTAATGCACACTCATATCATAATCCTTGAGGAACATAATCCATTTTCTCTAGTGAAGATTTAACTCTTTTTAGGTGAACACATACTGAAGGCTCCTATGGTCTGTGAACACATCTACATGATTACCATACAAGTAATGTCTCCAAATCTTAAGTGTAAACATCATTGTTGCAATCTTGAGGTCATGAGTTGGATAGTCCTTCTCATGCACCTTAAGTTGTCAAGAAGCATATGCTATAATCTTACCTCGCTGCATTAACACACAACGAAGGCCGTCTCTGATGCATCACAGTAGATAACATAATTGTTTGAACCCTCTAGTACAGTCTAAACAAGAGTTGTAGTCAACCTAGTTTTCAGTTCTATGAAGCTTTTCTCACAATCATTTGACCATTGATACTTGACCTTCTTCTAAGTCAACTTCGTCAATGGAGAGGCTATGGATGAGAATCCTTCCACGAACCTTCTGTAATAGCCCGCTAACCCCAAAAAATATTTGATATTTATAGGAGAGGTAGGTCTGGGCCATTGTTTCACTCCTTCTATTTTCTTCGAATCCACTCGGATCCCTTCACAAGATACAATATGCCCAAGGAAGGCAACTGATTTAAACCAAAACTCACATTTGCTAAACTTAGCGAATAACAAGCGATCTTTGAGAGTTTGCAGAACAACCCTCAAATGATTCACATGTTCCTCGTCATTCCTAGAGTAAATGAGGATATCATCAATAAAGATGATTACGAACAAGTCCAAATATTGCTTGAACACTCTGTTCATCAGATCCACGAAAGGTGCAGGAGCATTGGTTAGTCCACATGACATAACTACGAATTCATAATGACCATACTGAAATATGAAGGCTATTTTTGGAATGTCACTATCTATGACTCTGAGCTGATGATAACTGGATCTGAGGTCTATCTTTGAGAAATGACTGGCACTCTGAAGTTGGTCAAACATGTCATCAATCCTAGGGATAGGGTACTTATTCTTGATTGTGACCTTGTTCAACTACCTAGAGTCAATGCACATTCTGAGAGATCCATCTTTCTTCTTTACGAACAACACTGGTGCACCCGATGGCGAAATACTAGGTCTGATGAAGCCTTTATCTAGAAGGTCTTTAAACTGGTCTTTCAATTCCTTAAGCTCAGCTGGAGCCATCCTATAAGGATGAATAGAAATAGGCTGGGTATCTGGAAGGAGATATATTCCAAAGTCAATTTCCCTTTCGGGAGAAACTCCGGGAAGATCTTCTAGAGACATATTTAGGAACTCATTGACTACTGGAAACTGACTCAAGAGTTGGGGTTTTAGAGCTTGAATCCTTAACCCGAACTAGATGATAGAGATACCTTTTATAAATCATCTGTCTAGCCTTAAGGTAGAAATTAATCGACCCATAGACGCTAAACTACTACCCTTCCATTCTAAGACTGGTTTGTTTGGAAACTAAAAATGAACAATGCTAGTTCTACAATCGACTGAGGCATAACAGGAATGTAACCAATCCATGCCTAGAATTATATTGAAGTCTACCATTTCTAACTCAACAAGATCTGCTGAGGTGACTTTCTAAGAGACTATGACAGGGCAATTTTTGTAGACCCATATACCTATAACTAGCTCACCGATTGGAGTAGAGACTGAGAAGGGTTCTGAGAGAGTTTCTGGACTAACATCAAATTTGACTGCTATATAAGGAGTTACAAAGGAAAGAGTAGCCCGTGGATCTAACAATGCATAAGCATCTAAGTCAAAGACTCGTAACGTACCAGTGACTACATCTGGAGAGTCTTTTTTATCCTGGTGAGCCTAGAGAGCTTACAACCCGTTTTGGAGCTGATCACCACATGTACCAGATCTGTAACCCTGTTGAGTCGGGAGACCTGCTGGTGCTACTGTGTTGTGGACTGATCTCTACCATTATTACCTCCTTGACTTTATTTAGAAGGACAATCTTTCAACCCGTGACAAGACTGACCACACCCAAAGCATCCTTACTTTCCTGCAAGACACTTTACTGGATGGTTCTTACCACACTTAGGACAAGTTGGGTAGGTTCTGGTGCCTGAAACACTACCTGAGTCTTAGAACCTGACGCCCTACCTTTCTAATCATTATGGAACTTGGAGGATGGAACACTGGCTGATGAAGGTGCTGAGCTGAAGACTTTTACTGAAACTACGAGTGATTTCCACCACCCAATTTATGTTGAGAATAGTCATAGTTTCTTGTCCTAGTTTTGTTAGTCTCCTTGGCTTGTTCCCTAAGCTTATCACCCTCAACCTACTGAGACTGAGCCATTAGCCTAGAGATATTCATATCTTAAAGTAACATGGCATTCCTACACTCTGTTTTCACAAGATCGGATACCCCATACATGAACTTGTTCATTTGATCCCTGGAGTCAGCAACTATGTGAGGAGCATACCCGGAGAGTTGGGTGAACTTGAGCCCATACTCTTGAACTGTCATAGAACCCTACCTCAAATTCATGAACTCCTGACTTTTGCTTCTCTCAACTCTCTTGGGAAAAACCTATCCGGAAAGGTCTCACTAAAGCAATCCCAAGTGATAGGAGTTGCATTTGTACCACTGTTCTCCTTCCACTGAGTATACCAAATATGAGCTACATCCTTAAGCTGGTAAGATGCCAACTCAACTCGATCATTTCATGTTACCTGCATCACTCCAAAGATTTTCTTGACCTCATCAATGAAGCTTTGGGGATTCTCACCAACCTGCGATCCTAAGAACTCTGGCTGATTCAACCTAACAAAATCACAAACTCTAGCTGCAGCTAACCCAACATTGGCATTTGTCGGAACAGGAGCCTATTGATTGATCTTATTGGTCACACTCTTAGCTAACAACTGGATAGCGTTTCTAAATTCAGCATTCGAAACTTCTTGATCTGGGACTTGAGGACCTGCGTTTGCACTCCTGGCATTTGGATTTCTTACGTAGGCTCTATGAGTAGGCATGATCTGAAATGCACAACGAAGGATTAGAAGAGAAGTTGGATCATACCTCACGCACGATAAGAGTAGCAAGAAATTGAAGTTTTCCTAAAACGTTTTGCAGGCTTCTTCTCATTAGATGTGGTGCACTTCACACCCATGATAGTACTCTACTTAGTGCGGCATTTCAGACATCCTAGGAATCTTAAACCTAGTGCTCTAATACCAAGTTTGTCACGCCCTGTGGCTACCCCCTGGACGCGGAAATGGGACTTAGGATCACGAATAACCCCAAGCTAACCCTGTTTGTATAATCATAAGAATACTAACGATAAACTGATGGAATAAAATTGTTCAGAAGCTAAATCATATGTATAATTTGAAATGACGGGGAATACCCATATACTGAATCTGAATATATGAAAATTGCGAGTTTGAGTACAAATAAGAAGTCAAACTCGAAGACTAAAGCTAAAACTAACTATGCCTAAACATAAAGCCTCTACTGACTATAAATGCATGGACATTCCACAGCTAGATCTAGAAAAACTGAAACTAAATCTAAAAGCAAGAAAGATAAGCATGTCACTAGTCCTCGAAAAATAAGGACTCACCACTGATGCTGCTGAACTAAAGATCGGGAACCGAGCTATGTGTGATTAGACTGCTGAGGACTTGAACCTACATCATGAAAACATGTAGCGCAGAGTATGCGTCAGTACTTGAAAGGTATTGAGCATACAAGATAGAGTAATGCTGAAATAACATATAACTGAATAAAGCAAAAAAACAATGATATATCTGAACATGATTTAAATGCTAAGTACTGAACTAACTGAATGCAATGACCAAGTTTATAACATGCTAAGACTGAATACTGAATTAACCGATAAATGGTCAATAAAGTAAAATCTGACTGAACTATGGGAGCTATTAATAACCAACGATAAAACCACATGAGCTAAGTGTGGAGTTCGATGTATAAACCCCATCGATAGGACCCAATATACCCTGCTAGAGGTATAGAGGCATACTGGTGTGATCACTAAAATGATGCCCACAGAGGGGACTTACGACCTACGTGGCTCGTAGCTCTGTGACTATAGCGGAGACTGACCCTAGTCCAACTCGGTATTATGCTACTTCCGATAGATTAAGTTATTAACATTATGACTGAATTACTGTAATATACTGGATAGCTCAAAACTGACATGCAAATTGAGAATGCACATTAATAAACAGATAATGACACATTCAAAAAGTGAGGCATGTATATCTGAAATAAATGAAATATCTGGCCTAGCATGTGTAATTCAAGAACTAAAGAACTACATAGCTAGAGTTATGAAATTCATGCAAGAAACTAAGTAATAACATGATGATCTCATTTAGATCATTCTAATAACTAAAACCCAACAATTTCTAACATTCTAGAAACCCTAGGTCTAGTTAATATAAGGGACTCAAGAATCTGACTGAATTAATGAAATCCCAGATACCTGGGGATGAATTCCACAGAGAAATCTTTTGATTTGGGGGCTGGAACTGATGGAACCTTGCTGCATTCTTGAACTAGGGTTATTGACCTCTCTTCTCCTCTTATGCTCTAATTTTTCTAAGTCTTGATGAATAATTAAGTTAGGTAAGTTCTAGTTATGCATCTAGGCTAAAACTAACAAAAACAACGTAGTTTAGGGGTCAAAAAATTAGGAAAGGACCAAAAGTCCCCTGACTTAACTATTGTCGGGGTCACCGATGAATGGGACCGACATACCGTTGATCGACTGATGGTCTGTACATGTCGACCGTTAATCGGAACTGAAGCTGGATTCTTAGGGTCCGACCTACGGCCCTGGACCACAGACCTATGGTCTGTAGGTCCTGGCGTAGCCTGACCCTTAGCCAAATTTCTTGAGGTTTCTGGGAAGAGGGTCGCGGGTATGAACCACGAACCTGCATGATGGACCGTGGGTCACCCCTTAGCCGATTTTCTAGATTCTACCAAGGAGGGGTTGCAGGTGGCATCCATGGACCACCCATATTGGCCGTGGGTCACCCTACGGTCCGTGAGAGGTGACCATGGTTTGCACCTGCAACTTCTAGAAAACTGCATTTTGGTAGTTCTAGCATACGGGGTGTTACAAAATTCCTTTTGAAGCATACTATGAATACAAGCCGCCACTTCTTCTTAAAGTGTCTGTTTGTCTTTATTTTACCTATGTACCTCAGGTCAAACGGGATAAACTAGATAAGAAGACTGCCCCAGACATTTTTATTGGGTACAGTAATGTTTCAAATGCATACAAAATCTATCAACCCGAAGGTGAGAAGATAGTTATCAACAGATATGTCCACTTCATGGAGAATGAAGAATGGGATTGGGATGACTCAAGGAATTCCGTCTAGAAAACAAGCTCGTTGTTAAATGAAAGGGACAATGATCCACCAGTTAGGGGAGCTCGATTTCTCTCTGATATATATGAAAGATGCAATGTTGCGATTCGTGAACTTGCTAACCCTAAAGATTCTCCCAAAGACCCCAAGTGGAGAAATGCAATGGAGGAGGAGCTGTTTATGATCGAAAAAAATGATACGCGGCAACTTGTTGACAAACCTCAAGGTAGAAAAGTAATTGGGGTAAAGTGGGTGTTCCGAACCAACCTAAATGTTGATGGTTCAATCAACAAGCATTGTAGTTAAGGGTTATGCGCAGATTTTTTGTGTAGATTATTCTGACACTTTGCCCCAGTTGCTAGGTTCGACACGATTAGATTGCTTTTAACTATTTCTGCACAGCGTGGATGGAAAGTGCATCCAATGGATGTCAAATCAGCATTTCTTAATGGCATTCTTGAAGAAGAAATTTATGTTGAGCAACCTGAAGGGTTTGTTATAGATGGAAAGGAAGAAAAAGTCTATCGACTACATAAAACTCTTTATGGCTTAAAACAGGTACCAAGAGCTTGGTATAGTCGAGTAGATGATTATGTGCTCGATTTTGAAAAGAGTCTTTCAGAATTCACACTATATGTTAAACATAATAGCAGTGAGATTCTTTTTGTTTCTCTTTATGTGGATGACCTTTTGATTACTGAGAGCAGTGAAAAGCTAGTAAGTTATGATGCAAGCTTTTGAAATGTATAATCTTGGTCTTACGACATATTTCCTTGGAATGGAGATTAGACAAGGCAAAGAGGAGTTTTTCGTTTGCTAGAAAAAGTATGCAAAGAAAATTCTTAAGAAATTCAAAATGGAAAATTGCAAAGAGATTAGTACTCCCATGAACTAAAAAGAGAAACTAAGTAAAGATGATGAAGCCGAAAAGGGGAATGAGACATACTTCAGAAGTTTCATTGGGTGTTTAATGCATCTTACAACAACAAGACCTGATATATTGTATATTGTAAGTGTTTTATCAAGGTTCATGCATTATCCTAGTGAAGTACATTTGTAGGCAGCAAAAATAATTGTGCGATACATCAAATGAACCATCACCTATGGAGTCAAGTTTCAGAAGAGTCAACCTGTGAATCTTTGTGGGTATTCCGACAGTGATTAGGCCGGTCCTGAGGATGATGCAAAGAGTACTTCAGGGTGCTGTTTTAGTCTTGGTTCTTGAATTTTCTCATGGAGTTGTAAGAAACAAGATATTGTAGCTCAATCTACTACCGAAGCTGAGTTTGTGGCAGCTGCAGCAACAGTAAATCAAGCATTGTGGCTGAAGAAAATTCTGGTTGATTTGCATATGGAACCAACTGCAAGCATCAAAGTGTTCTTGGACAACGAAGAAACAATAGTTATATGTCACAATCTTGTGTTTCATGGAAGAACTAAGCACTTCAAAATCAAGTTCTTTTTCTTGAGAGAAGTGCAATAATATGGAGATATAACTCTTATCTACTGCAAGTAGGAAGAACAATTTGCTGATATATTCAATATGCCTTTACCACTCAGCAAGTTTCAGCATCTCAGACAAAAATTTAGAGTTTGAAGTTTCCAAAGCAAGGAGGAAGTTAGGAATTTTCTTTATCAACTGCAATTAATGTTACTTTTACTACTTTATTAGGAATCTGCTAGTCGTGAGTTTACTGCTTTCTGGTTTCTCTTTTTTATTCTAGTCTTATAGATGTAATCTGAAAACTTCAATAAAAATGTTCTTCTACCGATATTCTTCTTCACTTCTCTGCTCTCTAATAGCTCATACTTCTGAAATTTACCAAGAAACCCTTTGAATCTATCAACTTTACTATTACTTTTCTTATTTTTCCGACTTCTATAACCTATTTTTATTGCTATGACGTCTAATTTTTTATTGTCTCAATGATTTTATTTTATCAGAATTGGATTAGCATTTCTATGCATTTGTTCAAAGCTTTTGCCTTCTTGAAGAAAAAAAAGGAATTTATATTGTTGTATTTCTGATCATGCTCTGTACAAGAATATATAATCAAAGCTAAGAGAAGAAAACCAATCATATGCTTACAACTGTCCTATTTCTATTGGCTACCTTGTAGCAAACATTTCAAATTGTGGAGAAGATAACTACTACACTACTGCTGAACTTATCCTAGTTTCCAACGTGTGTAAGTGCTGCTCACTATAAACTGCATACTAACAACTATTTACAGCAGTAAAAAATAAAGGGATGTGATTTAATCCATCATACAACAAATGAACAATGATAATGAATAAGGATATAAGTGTCTTATCCTTCTTTGTGAAGGTTGATTGAATGTAGTCGACTCATCTATCATCTTCTGCCGGAGCTGGGTTTAATTTCTTGATACCAACACTTCTTTTGTTGCATTTCAGCATCACCAATGGTGAAATATGCAACTAACACATCCATCATTTTGGAACTTTACTTTCATAACATTTATGTTGTAAAACCATTTGTTTCTTTCTGTGTCATTTAGAAACACTTATTATAACAGTTACATTGTTATTTTATTAGAGATCGACTCCTTCCACTTCTCAGGTAGTTAAACTACGGGTGGACCTTCGAACAAGAAGTTTTTGGTGCTGCTTCCACAGCCTCAGGATTAGCAGATAAATTGAAAAAGACTATGATATGTTGTAGCCTTTCTAGCAAGCTCTCAATATAATTTTCTGCAAACTAAATTTAACATATGATGAAACATAAATATGTTAATATAAAGCTTAATCATCTTTTCTTTATTTGCATCTCAATACCTAAAGCACGTGCCTTGCACGGGTATCCTTTATCTAGTTCTATTATGAAAGATAGCTAAATTTCATATATAATGGCTTTCTTTTAGGGTGTTTTAATAACCACAATGGAGCCTAAATGATTCTTTGCCTCCGTTAGGGTCCATTTGGGGGTAACACTCCTACCAAAAAATTTTCTATACCCAAAGCTAGATCCAGAATCTTCTTGCTAAGAGAGAAGCAGTACCATCGACTGGACCACATTCTTTGCTGGTCCCACCGAGTTGGAATGCCTTAAATGGATGTGTGGTAACAGCTAAAACCCGAAGGTTGATTCCATCCTTGTAGAGGGAGATGAAAACTAGCTCTCCTTTTTACGAGCAAAAACCATAAGTTAAGGGACGATCAACTATTTTTTGTTCTAATTAATGGCCGGCACATAATATAATTTTCATAACAAGTTATCCTCATTAAAACAAAAAACAAATGTCAACAAAAATACGAGCAACAAATTAGGAATAGAAAACATTATGACTAATTGGTCCGAAGGAAATAATTGCACCTGTTGGAAAAGCTATAAAATGGTTCATTAGCACAAACAATATGACAAATTGGTCCAAGTGCTCACACTCATCTCCAAATCCCTAATTCTTCTAATGGTACAAACCATCACCGCTGCTAATTGGTACTAAGACCAGCATGACAAAACATATTAAGATTGTAGAATGAGTATAGAAAATGGGTACTTTGTAGACATCACGTGTCGACTGAGCAAGAAAGGTAAAAAAATATATGAAAACATAGAATCTAGATACAGACAGATGCCAAAATGGATATAAAAGAAAGCATACGAGCTTACCGAAAGTAAATTTAAGTATACCTAATCTAAACCTAATTGACCCCTATAAGCCTATAACATACACTCATTAACATGTTTAACTGAAAATTAATTAGACCTTATAAGCCTAATAGGTATAAAGAGTAACTAAGTCTTTAAGAGAGAAAGGCACCACAAATCCAAACCCAAGAAACAAAATTCAGGCTCCCAACTCAAGTAACCACAATATCTAGTAATCCAGTCAACTTCCAGCCCAGCTATCGAGAGTGATAATCAATCTAGGTCTCCCATCCATTTAGCCCACTCCCAACCCAATTAGCAAGACTGACATAGGGGCTTGTCGACTCCAAAAAGGGTCTCAAAATATCGAAGCCTCCCATCCAGACAGACCACTTCAAAGCCATCCAACTAGAAAGAGTCGTGAGTGGTGTTGACTCCCAAAAGGATGTCGAATATGAGATCAATCAATACTAAGCCACCGTGGATCAGCGTCCCCTCACAAGGAATCACAAGAATTATCCAGCCTGAATAACCCTAATCCCAAGTCACTCGAGAAAGAACAAAACCTATGGTAACACATCGGAGGTGAAAACGGATATGAAAGAAATCATACGAGCATATTGAAAGTAAATCTAAGTGCATCTAGGCTAAACCTAACTCGATCCCTATAAGCCTAGAATGTACACTCGTGCACATGTTAAAATGAAACTCAAACAGACCCCCGTAAGCCCGACAAGTATAAAGAGTAACTAAATCTACAAGAGAGAAAGGCACCACAAATCCAAACCCAAGACACAAAAGCTAGGCTCCCAACCCAAGTAACCACAATATATAGTAATCCAGTCAACTTCCAGCCTGGCTAGCAAGAGTGATAATCAATCTAGGCCACCCAGCTAGCTAGTTCACTCCCAAGAAGGTTGATTCCATTCTTGAAGATGGAGATGCACACTAGTTGTCCTTTTTACGAGCACAAACCATAGGTTAAGGGACAATCAACTATTTTTTGTTCTAATTAACGGCTGGCACATAATTTAATTTTCATAAAAAGTTACTCTCATTAAAACAAAAAAAAAATGTCAACAAAAATAAGAGCAACAAAGTAGGAATATAAAACATTATGATTAATTGGTCCGAAGGAAATAATTGCACTTGTTGGAAAAGATAACAAATGCTCCATTAGATTTGAGTTATTAGTAGAAAAACTATTGTAGTCCTTATGCTCTAGTACTATAACAAGTTTCTCGAGATTTATTGCATGATCAAGTAAGAACTTCAAGAATTGATGGAGCTTTATTGCGTCAAAACTACACATACGACTACAAAATGGCATAACCTTGACATTTTTCAAATTTTATAAGGAAACTTTGAATATGTTTTGTTCAAACTAGAGGTACTTGTCTTCAAGCAAATCAATGTATTGTCCCTAAAAAAGCATGGTACTACAAATACAGAACAATGACAAATAAGGTTAGGTGGTAAGCTTAACAACTATAATAATGAAATTGAAGTCATTGAGGCTGTAAGGGATCAATATACATTTGACATAAAGATATTGTGAATTGAAAACACACTGGCATATTAGGAAATATCATTAGGTTTTCCAAATTCCGAGTCGACCTTAAGAGGTTGTCTAGGGGAAGGAAAGTTTTGAAATACAACAACTTATTGTCAACCATTTGCATTCCATGAAACGTAACGAGATGTCTTCCTCTTCCAACATCAAACTGGAAATCACCTAAATAGAAGAATGAGGTAGAATAAAGGTAAGTACATTAATGTACAGGGCTTACAAACTAAACATGTAGTGATTTTCCATTCTTGTAACACCTTATAGCTTAGACCAATAAAAGAAACTAATATTTAACCTGATGTACTAAATTTAAACTATATGAGTTAATTAAAAGGAAGTGAATCAATAGATAATGAATGAGGTTAATTAAAAAAATCATGACCCCCATCGTACAATCAAGGTGATACGTAGAAAATACGATCTCAATTAACAACCAACATAAAAAAAACTGGAGACATTTAGGATTGATAATGGACCTTGGTAAACTAGGATGGCAATATTAGCATATTAGCACAACGAACGCTTACCAAAAGATCTTTCTCTATGTTGTCATTCATTTCATCTAATTCATCATAGTAGAGATCAAGATTTGCGTGGTTCAAATATGACAAGTCCCTGAGCTTAATTTTCATATGATTAAAACTTCAGATATCTTTAAGTGTTCAACATAAGGAGCAACAATTTAAAAGCAGCATGTATCACCTTTGAGTGAATACTGATCCCCGTTAGGATGATCGTGATGGATCAAATGCAGTCATTATTAATCTTGACATTGCACAAATTCATTTCCTTAACGGATAATGTATTGCCTCTCCTTTGATGCTCTACCATTAAAAAGTTTAGTCTAAACTTTATGTTCAGACGTGATGATGGTGTTTCTTATTTTCCAGTAATTGACAAGTGGATTGAATTTGTTGTGAATAAGAAAGTGGAGGATTTATGCCTGAACATATGTTATAGAACTGCTTATCCGTCTGAGCATCATGACCAACCCTATAGCTTGCCAGAAGTTCTTTGTAGTAGTTCATCGATTATAAAACTCAACTGCAATAATTACAGAACATTAGAAGAATGAGTACTAAATTGGACATCTCTAAAGAGTTTAACGCTGGAAAGTTTGTTAATCTGGGATGAACACATTAAACAAATAATGTCAAATTGTCCTTAATTGGAATCTTTGAATCTATATGGATTTTATGGTTCTAATCTATAGATTTTGTGCAAACTATTAAAACCACAAAATCCATATAGATTCAATGATTCCAATTGAGGACAATTTGATATTATTTGTTTAATGCGTTCATCCCGGATAAACAAACTTTTCAGCGTTAAACTCTTCATAGATGTTTAATTTAGTACACAATCTTCTCATATTCTACAATTATTGCACTTAAGTTTTATAATCGATGAACTACTACAAAGAACTTTTGGCAAGCTATAGGGTTGGTCATATCTAGTCGGATAAACAATTCTATTACATATATTCAGGCGTGAATCCTCCACTTTCTTATTCACAAAAAATTCAAGCCACTTGTCAATAACGGGAAAATATGATAGACCATCATCATTTATGAACACAAAGTTTAGACTGAACATTTTAATGGCTAAGGAGAGGTATCACATTATCTGTGAAGGAAATAAATTTGTGCACTGATGAGCTATCTAAATGACCATACTCCTCGGTGTCATAAACAACGTTGTTGATAGAAATCCAGAAGTATTGCCAATTTTTAGAGGGAGTAGATGTTCTAAACGTGTCTGTTATGGACAATAAAGAAATAAATTGGACAATAAGAGTATAAGGTAGCATACTAATCCTATCAATTTCTTCACATTTTGTATCAATTTTCGGTTTTTTTCTGAGGTAAGCTTTCAATAGGCAGACTTTCAGAGGTGCCATAGAATTTGTCTTGGTTGCTCATGTTTTTCAAATTTATTTCAAAAATTCTGTTGTTAAAAAATAAGTGCAAACACATATATTTATAAACAACAAACAATAGCTTAAACATGTCCTTATTGTGCTTTATTGGAAAAGTCACAACCCCTTGGAAAAATCACAATCCTTCAGAATAATCACAAAAGTCACAAAAGTCACCATCATTCGAAAAAGTCACAACTCTTCATTTTCCTTTCACACATTTTAAAACCCAAAAAGTTATGCTACTTCTCTTTTGTTGAGAAACAACACAGAGCTAATAAGGGGTGGAAATTTTTATACATCAATACCGAGAATAAGTTTACTTGTAACTATAATTGCTATAGACAATTTATGTTTCTTTTTTTGTTTGTTAATTCTTTCTTTAATGTCCAACTAGCAAAGTTATATCACATGACACTCTTTTTTAGTGTGATAATATATGATATTCATTAATATATTATTGTTTTAAAAATTAGGGGTAGGGAAAGCGAAAAATTAAGGAGGATATTACAATTAAGGTGAGGAATTGAATGATCTCACCAAAAAAGTGAAAATTTAGTAGTCAATGCTACTAATATTATCCCATGTAATACTATATAATTACAATTTGCAGTGATTTTAAACCATAAAAAAGAGCAATAAGACATTTAAACTTAAATTTTACAAGTCCTGTATTTAGTAAACAAAATTATTCATCAAAATTCAAACACAAAACTTAAGAAATGAAATTTGGATAAAGGATACGTACACAATGTAGACTTTGGTTGCTCTTTCAAAATCTTGATTTTTTTTGTTTTGATGTTGTGGAATGTATGTATATTTTCATGAAATAGCTAATGTCACACTACTTATATAATGGCCACAGAGTTGACCATTTAATTTTTTTCTATTTTTGGTCAGATCATAGAAAGAATATATATAAATTAATTAATTAATGAGATCTAGACATTCAAGATAATTATGTCGTTAATGTTTCTTAGTTTATTATTTATCCTAAATAGGTTTCTGATGTCATGCTAAAATCATCATTGATGTAATAATTTATTTGTTACACATTTGCATAAGATATAGTCCCTTGTTTCAATTTTTCACACCTATTTTTCTCTTTTAATACGTTTAAAATTATTATTTTCCTTTTTATAATTTTTAATTATATTTGAATCCATAAAAGATAAGGAGAGACGTGACAAACTCATATGCATCAGCATGACGAGAACTTTATGTTAAATGAGATGTTATTCAGGTCTCCAGAGTGCATTTTCATTTTGTAGGAGTAGCAATTAATAGGACTTGATTTCCATTACACAAATAATTTCTATTAATTTAGCTTAATGAATATATAATTGATATTTTACAACATTGCATTAAAAAAGAACCATGGTAAATATATCGAGTTCTCCAACTAATCTCTTTATATGTTGATAGATACTCGAGAAATTGAGTCCTCAGAGGAGAAATAAATTAATGATGACATGACAATATTCTGAGTAAATTTTTGAAAATGACAAAGTGATCCAGATTCACCAGCTTGTACCAGAACAAAGATAAAAGAGTGGAAAAGAAGAAATAACGTGTCGAAGACAAACACTCCTAATTAAGGAAAAATAGCGAAGAAGACTCCTTATACGAAAAAGAAAAAAAAATTAAGAAAAAAATTACTTTCCTTGTAGGATTCAATTAGGGTCTAATCCTCCCTTATAAAAGGATCTTTGACAAAGCAAAAAACATCTTTTGAAATTCATAAATTGAGAGAATTTAGTGGCGAGAGTAGTGCAAAGCTAAAGAGTATACGACAAATGAAAGAAGAACTACATTTAGGTTTTTCTTATATAGGCTTAGTTTGGATTGGTTCATCTTAGAATTATTGTTTAGAGATAATTGTACTAGGAGTGAAAGAGAATTTGTGAGGTTTTGTAACAAAAAGTGAGTTTGGCTTCTTAGAGAGTAGAGTATACGATTATAGTTAATTGTTGAACAGTTAGAGTGAGCTATTTAGGTGATTTACTAGAGTTAGTCTTTTTTTATTATAGAGTTGTAATCTAAAGTTTCTCTTTGAAATTAGGGATGTTTGGTTTAAAATGCTATGAGGGTAGGTCGTTGTTTTTTACCCCTTGAGTAAGGAGATTTCCACGATAAAATCTCTATTTTATTGTATTGCATTTTTGTCTCTGAAAATTCAACAAGAACTCATTTCTTGTTTAGGTGGTCAAAGTTTTGTTTAATTTGTCAAACAACCCCCCGTATTTGGAAATTCTGACCATCCTGACTACGTGTAAAAAATGGACAAGCCTTGTATGGATAAAACAATCCCTAGGAGCATGGTGTGATCACCTTTCAAGCTTCTTGCTTGCACACGGGTATTTAAGAGGCAAGATTGGCAATACAATGTTCTTCGAAATCAGGGCTCCAATATGCTCATAGTTTGGGTGTATCTAGATAACATTATCTTTGGAGGAAAATATGCAAAACATGGGGCAGACTTTGCACAACTGATGAGCATCGAATTTTAAATGAGCATGATGGGAGACCTCAACTTCTTCTTGGAGCTTCAAAACAAATAGTCCTCATCTGGCAGTTCAACTCATCAGTCAAAGTACATAAAGGCGCTGCTAAAGAGGTTCAACATGAATGAAGCAAAGACGAATAACACTCCAATTGCGACAACATTGAAACTTGATAAAGATGAACCTGGTCCTGGTACATGACACAAAGTATATAGGAATGATCGGGTCTCAATTGTAATTAATGGCTAACAGACCTAACATTATATTTAGTGTTGGACTTTGTGCATGCTTCCAATCATGTCCAAAGAAATCCCATCTAAAGTCTATCAAAAGGATTTTGTGATATCTAAAACGAACCTTGAGCCTACTTCTCTAGTATTCTACAGATGATTCATTTGATCTAGTTGGATTTGCATTTGCAGACTATGTAGTCTACTTTGTATGTAGAAAAAGCACATCTAAAATGGCTTACTTCTTAGGGCCATGCTTAGTATTATGAGCAGCTAGGAACCATAACTCAGTCACCTTGTCTATGGCTGAAGCAAAAAACGTTGTTGTTGCCTCATGTTATGCCCTACTTCTCTGAATCAAGCAACAACTTCAATATTTTAGCATCATTGTAGAACTTTTTTCATTACCACCTTGGGGTTCATGACTAAGCCACTCAATAGTTTGCCCATGATCAACAACATCGAGAAATAAATGACCCATAGAAACTATAGACTGAGTCTCCATCCGCTGAAGCCATAACCCACAGACAAAGAATTAAACTATTTTCTTGTTAGTAGGTAGAATCATAGTAGTGTGGCTGAACACCTTGTGGAACCTCGCCTCATATTCTGACACACTCATGGGAGCAGTTGTCACGCCCTGAGCTACCCCCGATATGCAGACACGGGACCTAGTATCACAAGTGACCCCAAGCTAACTCTGCTGGCATGACATGATCATACTAAGAATAATAATAACTGATGCGGAAAATAAATCATGAAAATGAAAGTGATGGGGAATACCCATATACTAAACTGAATGTATCAAATCTGAGAGTTTTAATACAAAATAAATATCAAACTCAAATACTAAACTGAATCTAACTATGCCTGAAAATAGCCTCTAACTGACTCGAAGTTCTCGGACATACCTTAGCTAAGTCTAGCAAACTGAAACTAAAAGACTAAAATAATGAAAATATAACATGACTATTGTCCTCGAAGAATGAGGACTCACCACTGATGCTGCTGAACTGGAGATTCTATTTTATAGTATTGCATTTTGGTCTCTGAAAATTCAACAAGAACCCAGTGCTTGTTTAAGTGGTCAAAGTTTCTTTAATTTGTCACTGAAAACCCCAGATTTGAAAATTCTGACCATCCTAACTACGTGTACTAAACATGACAGGACTTGTATAGATTAAAACAATTCCCAAGAGCATGGCGCGATAACCTATCAAGATTCTTTCTTGCACACGGGTATTCAAGATGCAAGATTGACAATATAGTGTTCTTCGATATCATGGATCCAGTATGCTCATAATTTTGGTGTATCTAGATGACATTATCTTTGGAGGAAAATATGCAAAATATGGGGCAGACTTTGCACAACTGATGAGCATCGAATTTTAAATAAGCATGATGGGAGACCTCAACTTCTTCTTGGGGCTTCAAAACAAATAGTCCTCATCTGGCAGTTCAACTCATCAGTCAAGGTACATAAAGGCGCTGCTAAAGAGGTTCAACATGAATAAAGCAAAGACGAATAACACTCCAATTGCGACAACATCGAACCTTAATAATGATGAACCTGGTCCTGGTACATGACACAGAGTATATAGGAATGATCGGATCTCTATTGTACATAATGACTAACAGACCTAACATTGTATTTAGTGTTGAACTTTGTGCATGGTTCCAATCATGTCCAAACAAATCCCATATAAAGTCTATCAAAAGGATTTTGTGATATCTAAAACGAACCTTGAGCCTACTTCTCTAGTATTCTACAAATGATTCATTTGATCTAGTTGGATTTGCATTTGCAGACTATGTAGTCTACTTGGTATGTAGAAAAAGCACATCTAAAATGGCTTACTTCTTAGGGCCATGCTTAGTATTATGAGCAGCTAGGAACCATAACTCAGTCACCTTGTCTATGGCTGAAGCAAAAAATGTTGTTGTTGCCTCGTGTTATGCCCTACTTCTCTGAATCAAGTAACAACTTCAATATTTTAGCATCATTGTAGACCTTTTTTCATTACCGTCTTGGGGCTCATGACTAAGCTACTCCATAGTTTGTCCGTGATCAACAACATTGAGAAATAAATAACCCATAGAAACTATAGACTAAGTCTCCATCCGCTGAAGCCATAACCCACACACAAAGAATTAAACTATTTTCTTGTTAGTAGGTAGAATCATAGTAGTGTGGCTGAACAACTTGTGGAACCTCGCCTCATACTCTAACACACTCATGGGAGAACTTGTCACGCATCGAGCTACCCCCGGGATGCAGACACAGGACCTAGGATCACAAGTGACCCCAAGCTAACCCTGCTGGCCTGACATGATCATACTAAGAATAATAATAACTGATGCGTAAGCTACATCATGAAAATGAAAGTGACGGGGAATACCCATATACTAAACTGAATGTATCAAATCTGAGAGTTTTAATACAAAATAAATATCAAACTCAAATACTAAACTAAATCTAACTATGTCTGAAAATAGACTCTAACTGACTAGAAGTTCTGGGACATACCCTAGCTAAGTCTAGAAAACTGAAACTAAAAGACAAAAATAATGAAAAGATAGTATGACTATTGTCCTAGAAGAATGAGGACTCACCACTGATGCTGTTGAACTGGAGATCGGGAACTGATCTAAGCGTGATCTACATGCTGCGAATCTGAACCTATGTCACATGAAGATGTAGCGCAGAGTATGCGTCACTATTTGAAAGGTAATGAGCATACAGGATAGAGTAAAGCTGAAATAAACATATAATTCAGCAAGCAATAAAGCAAGAGTATAATCTAAATAGGATATAGATATTGAATGCTGAGCTAACTGGATGCAATGACCAAATTTAGACATGTTGATGCTGAATACTTATTATACTAAAATGTGGTCAATGAAATAAAGCCTGATTGGGCAGTGGGAGCTACTAATAAGCGATAATAAAACCACATGCGCTAAATGTGGACTCCGATGTATACGTCTCATCGAGAGGACCCAATACACCCGGCCAAAGGTGTAGAGGCATGCTGGCGTAATCACTAAAATGATGCCCACAGAGGGAACTTACAACCTACGTGACTAGAAGTTCTGGGACTATATGGGTGACTGAAACTAGTCCAACTCGGTATTACGTTACTCCCAATAGATTAAATGATTAACACATTATGACTGAATTTATGTAATATAGTGGATAGGTCAAAACTAACATGCAAACTGACAATTCACATTAATATACTGAAAGTAATGCATTTGAAAACTGAGGCATGTATATTTGAAATATTGAAATATCTGAGCTAGCATGTGTAATTCAAGAACAAAAGAACTACCAAGCTAGGGTTCTGAAATTCATGCAAGAAATGAAGTAATAACATGATAATTGATTTGGAACATATAAATAACTAATTCATGATAATCTGCTAAAATTCTACAAACCCTAGGTCTAGTTAATAATAGGGAATCAAAAGTCTGACTGAATTCTAGGGACCTAATGGGCGAAAGGAACCCACTAGTGGAATCCCACATACCTGGTGATAAATTCCATGAAGAAATATTTCAATTTTGGGGCTGCAACTAATGGAACCTTGTTGCATTCTTGAACTAGGGTTGCTCGCCTCTTTCTCCTCTTTCTCTTCTAATTTTCTAAGTTTTGATTAAAGATCTGTCTTACGTAAGTTCTAGTTATGTTTCTAGGATAAAACTAAACAAAACCACGTAGTTTAGGGTTAAAACGACATAGTTAAAGGGTCCAACGAAATAGGAAAACACCAAAAGGCCCCTGACTTAAACTGCTGACGGGGCTGACCATGGCCACCTTCACGGACCGTGAAAGGGACCACAGACCGTGAAAGGGACCACAGACCGTGAAGCGGGTCGTGATCTTCACTTGGTGACTACTGAGCTGAGGGTCTGTCTCACGAGCCTTACCATAGACTATGTGAGGGACCACGGACCATTAAGGTCCTCGTGGTACTCACTTGGGGTGAGGTCTGGTGGCTCGGGATTTAGGGGCTACTGGTTAGGTTTCATGGATTCCTCCATGACCCATCTTCAAGACCACGAATCGTGAAGGTCCCCGTGGTCTTTACTTGGGCAAGGGGTGTATGAGGGCTAGGCTAGGGAGGCTACTGACTATATGTCAGGGACGCCACCATGACCCATCGTCAAGGCCACAGACCGTGAAGTTGCCCATGGTCTGACGTCTGGGCCTGGTGACTTCGAAGTCATGACCACGAGTAGGTCAACGCACTGTGTACCCTATCACGGTCGGTAAACCTTGCCGTGGTTCACTGCTTCAGGTAGTTTTCTGCAAAAAATAATTGGGTCTGGTTTTCGAGGTGTTACAATATCTTCCCCTTGGGATCATTCATCCTCGAATGAAGACTAAACTAACTGAAATGGAGGGGATGAGATGCAACCCTACCACTAAACACTGAAGACTGATTTCTGACTGAACTGAGTTCCAAAAACATGCAAATATGCTGAAAATGCAAGTACAGACTGAAGGAACATGATACTAAGACTTATTCTATAAATGAATGACTGAAAAACTGAAGAGGAAATATTACTTCAAGCTGGAGTGGAATCGGAATGAAAAAGGTGAGGATACTTGGACTTTATG
Organism: Solanum chiquidenum; assembly: GCA_029582725.1. Taxonomy (NCBI): domain Eukaryota; kingdom Viridiplantae; phylum Streptophyta; class Magnoliopsida; order Solanales; family Solanaceae; genus Solanum; species Solanum chiquidenum. The sequence goes on from JAJOOS010082071.1 coordinate 23,013, forward strand.
GCTGGTTCTGCTTCCCAAGTAGCTCCCTCTACGGACTGACTCCTCCACAAAACATTGACTGAAGCGACTTCTTTGTTTCTCAACCTTCTAACCTAGCGATCAAGGATCTGAACTAAGGCATAACCACACTTTCTAATGGCACTACGGATGTTGGATCACCCACACACTTCTTCAATAGTGAAATGTGAAAGATTGGATGCACTGCTGCTAATTCTGCTGGCAATTCTAACACATAAGCCACATTACCAATCCTTTTCAGAATCTTGTAAGGGCCTACATAACTAGGACTGAGCTTCCCTTTCTTGACAAATCTCATCACCCCTTACATAGGTGACACTTTCAAGAAAACCCAATCATCAACTTGGAACTCTAGTTCCCTTCTCCTTACATCTACATAAGCCTTCTGGCGACTCTTGGTTATCTTAAGTCTATCTCTAATAAGTTGCACTTTCTCCATAGCATAATGGACTGAATCTGGCCCTATCAAGGTTGCTTCACCAACTTCAAACAAACCAATAGGAGATATACATCTACGCCCACACAATGCCTCATAAGGGGCCATTTGAATGCTGAAATTGTAGCTATTATTGTAGGCAAACTCTATAAGAGGAAGGTGATCACCCCAACTACCCTTGAAGTCGATAACACAAGCTCTGAACATGTCCTCTAAGGTCTGAATGGTACGCTATGCCTGACCATCCATCTGTGGATGAAATGTTGTGCTAAGATTATCTTGAGTACCAAGACCTTTCTTAAATGACTTCCAGAAATGAGAGGTAAACTGAGGAGCTTTATCTGAGATGATAGACAAAGGAACCCCATGCAACCTGACTATCTCATTAATGTAAAGCTTGGTGTAGTCCTCTGCCGAATCTGTAGTCTTAATCGCCAAAAAGCGAGAAGACTTAGTGACTCTGTCAACTATCACCCAAATTGAGTCATGCTGACTGTGAGTACGAGCTAAACCTGTGATGATATCCATGTTGATCACTTCCCACTTCCAAGTAGGAATGTCAATCTCTTGAGTCATACCCCCTAGTTTATGATGTTCTACCTTCACTATCTGACAATTGGGGCACTTACCCACAAAATCTGCTATATCCCTCTTCATCCCATTCCACGAAAAGACTTCCCGCAGATCACAGTACATCTTAGTGGCACCTAGATGAATAAAATACCTGGAGTTATGGTCTTCTGCAAGAATCTGCCGTCTCAACTCACCCACGTTAGGAACACCTAATCGACCCTGGTAGCAAAGCACACTATCTCCCTATTGGGAGAATACCTCAACTCTCTATTGATGGACTGCACCTTTGAGTTTGAGCAATATCGGATCACTATCTTGCTTTTCCTTAACCTCCCCTACCAATGAAGATTATGATGCATTTTGAACTGTCACACCCCCATTTTATATGCTCATAAGACGAACTCCTAAACGAGCAAGCCTGTGAACATACTTTGCTAGATCTTTTCTTTCTTCCTCAGCATGTGCTACACTACCCATAGATAGTCTGCTAAGGGCATCTGCTACTATATTTGCCTTACCATGATGGTAATGCACACTAATGTCATAATCCTTGAGGAATTCAAGCCATCTTCTTTGGCGAAGATTCAACGAACACATACTGAAGGCTCTTATGGTCTATGAACACATCTATGTGAACACCATACAAGTAGTGTCTCCAAATCTTGAGTGCAAATACAACCACTTCTAGCTCGAGGTCATGAGTCAGATAATTCTTCTCATTCACCATAAGTTGTCTAGAAGCAAAGTATATAACATTACCTCGCTGCATTAACACACATCCTAGAACAACCCTGGATGCATCATAATAAATCACATATCCATCTGAACCCTCTAGTAGAGTCAAAACAGGAGTTGTAGTCAACCTAGTTTTCAATTCTGCAAAGCTTTTCTCACAATCATCTGACCACTATAAATTTACCATCTTCTTAGTCAACCTAGTTAATGATGAGGCTATGGATGAAAATCCTTCCATGAACCTTCTATAATAACCCACTGGACCCAAGAAACTTCTGATATCTGCAGGACAGGTAGGTTTTGGCCATTGTTTCACTGCATCTATTTTCTGGGAATCCACCTAGGACCCTTAGCTGGATACTATATGCCCAAGGAAAGCGACTTATTGTAACCAAAACTCACACTTGTTAAATTTTGTGAATAATTGGCGATCATTGAGACTTTGCAGAGCAACTCTCAAATGACTCGCACATTCTTCCTTATTCCTAGAGTAAATGAGGATATCATCTATAAAAACGATAACAAACAAGTCCAAATACTGCTTGAACACTTTGTTCATCAAATATATGAAAGCTGCAGGAGCATTGGTTAGTCCAAATGACATAACTATAAATTCGTAATAACCATACCAAGTTCTGACAGTTGTCTTTGAAATGTCACTATCTCTGACTTTGAGCTGATGATAACCTCATCTGAGGTCTATCTTTGAGAAATGACTAACACCCTGACGTTGGTCAAACAAGTCATCAATCCTGGGGATGGGATACTTATTATTGATTGTGACCTTGTTCAACTTCCTATAGTCAATGCACATCCTGGGAGAACCATCTTTCTTTTTCACAAACAACACTGGGGCACCCCATGATGATATACTAGGTCTGATGAAGCCCATATCTAGAAGGTCTTTCAACTATTCTTTCAATTCCTTAAGCTTAGATGGAGCCATCCTGTAAGGATGAATAGAAATAGGCTGGGTATCTAGAAGGAGATATATTCCAAAGTTAATTTTCCTTTCGGGAGAAACTCCAGGAAGATCTTCTGGAAACACTTCTAGGAACTCATTAACCACAGGAGTTGACTCAAGAGTTGGGGTTTTGGAGCTTGAATTATTAACCTGAACTAGATGATAGAGATAACCATTAGAGATAATCTTTTTGGCCTTAAGGTAATAAATGAATCGACCCATAGGCACTAAGCTACTACCCTTCCATTTTAAGATTGGTTTGTTTGGAAACTGAAAAAGAACAATCCTAGTTCTACAATCGACTGAGGCATAACAAGAATGTAACCAATCCATGCCTAAATTGACATTGAAGTCTACCATTTCTAACTCTACAAGGTCTGCTGAGGTCACTTTTTGGGACATTGTGACAGAGAAATTTATGTATACCCATCTAGCTATAATTGGGTCACCGACTAGAGTAGAGACTGAGAAAGGTTCTGAGAGAGTTTTTGGACTAACATCAAACTTTACTGCTATATAAGGAATTACAAAGGAAAGAGTAGCCCCTGAATCTAAAAAAGCAAAAACATCGAGATCAAAGACTCGTAACGTACCAGTGACTACATCAGGAGAATATTCCTGATCCTGGCGAGCATGAAGAGCATAGAGCCTATTTTGGCGCTGTCTGCCACCTGTACCAATTGATTACCTTGCTTAGTCGGGCTACTTACTGGTGCCGCTGAAGTGGTGGACTGAGCTCTACCATTGCCTCCTTGACCTTGTTTAAAAGGACAATCCCTCAACCTGTGACCAGACTGACCACATCCAAAGCATCCTTCCTTACCTGAAAGGAACTCTCCCGAATGGTTCTTACTGCACTTAGGTTAATTTGGGTAGGTTTTGGTTCCTTAAACACTTCCCTGAGACTTAGAGGTTGATGCCCTACCTTTCTGATCTTGTCTGAACTTGGAGGATGGAACACAAGCTGATGAAGGTACTGGAGCTAAAAATTTATGTTGACCATGCGAGCGATTTTCACCACCTAATTTCTGCTGAGAATAGTCATAGTTTCCAGTCCTAGATTTCTTGTTCTCCTTAGCCCGTTCCCTAAGCTTATCACCCTCAACCTGCTAAGCATGAGTCATGAGCCTAGAAATGCTCATATTTTCCAGTAACATAGCATTTCTACACTCTGTCTTCACCAAGTCTGACACTCCATATAGAAACTTACTCATCTGATCCCTGGAATCAACAACCATATGAGGAGCATACCTGCAGAGTTAGGTAAACTTGAGCTCATACTCTTGGACTGTCAGGCTACCTTGCCTTAAGTTCGAAAATTCCTGAGCTTTCGTCCCCGTTAGCTCTCTTGGGAAAAACCTGTCCAGGAATGTCTCACTAAAGCAATCCCAAGTGATATGAGTTGCATTTGTACCCCTGTTCTGTTTCTATTGAGTATACTAGATATGAGCCATATCCTTAATTGGTAAGATGCTAACTCAACCCGATCATTCCAAGTTACCTGCATCACTTCGAAGATCTTCTTGACCTCATCAATAAAGTTTTGGGGATCCTCACCAATCTGCGATCCTAAGAACTCTGGCGGATTCATCTTAATAAAATCTCACACTCTAGCTGTATCTGACCCAACATTAGCATTTGTCAGAACTGGAGCCCGCTGATTGTTTAGATTGGCAACGCTCTGAGCCAACATCTGAATGGCGTTCTGAAATTCTACATTCAAAAATTCTTGATTTGGGACTGGAGGAGTTGCGTTTACGTTCCTCGCATTCTCATTCCTATTGTTAGCTTTACGAGGAAGCATGATCACTAAAATGTAGAAACTCGAATTAGAATGCAATTAGACCATACCTTACGCATGATAAGAGTAACAAGAAAATGAATATTTTTCCTATAACACTTTGTAGCCTCCCTCTCATTAGATGTGGCTCACTTCACACCCATGAAAAGGACTCTACTTAGTGTGGCTTTTCAGACATCCTAGGACTCTTAAACCTAATGCTCTGATACCAAGTTTTTCACGCCCCGAGATGCGGACACGGGACCTAGGATCACAAGTGACCCGAAGCTAACCCTGCTGGCATTACATGAGCATACGAGGAATAATAATAACTGATGCGTATGCTAAATCATGAAAATGAAAGTGATGGGGAATACCTATATACTAAACTGAATGTATCAAATATGAGAGTTTTAATACAAAAGAAATATCAAACTCAAATACTAAGTTGAATCTAACTATTTCTGAAAATAGTTTCTAACTGACTAGAGGTGCTGGGACATGCCCCAACTAAGTCTAGCAAACTTAAACTAAAAGACTGAAATAATGAAAAGATAACATAAATATTGTCCTCGAAAAATGAGGCCTCACCACAGATGCTGTTGAACTGGAGATCGGGGGAATCGATCTAAGCGTGATCTGGATGCTGAGAATTTGAACCTACATCACAATAATATATAGAGCAGAGTTTGCGTAAGTACTTGAAAGGTACTAAGCATGCATGATATAGTAAAGGTGAAATAAACATATAACTGAACAAGAAATAAAGCAAGAGTATAATCTGAACATGATATAGATATTGAATACTGAGCTAACTAGATGCAATGACCAAATTTAGACATGCTGATGCTGAATACTAATTATACTGAAATGTGGTCAATGCAATGGAGTCTGACTGAACTGTGGGAGCTACTAATAACCGATAATAAAACCATATGAGATAAATGTGGAGTCCGATGTATACGCCCCATCGAGAGGACCCAATACACCCGGCCAAAGGTGTAGAGGCATGCTGGCGTGATCACTAAAATGATGCCTATAGAGGGGACTTACAGCCTACGTGGCTCGTAGTTCTGGGGCAATATGGGTGACTGACGATAGTCCAACTCGGTATTATGCTAATCCCAATATATTAAATGATTAACACATTATGATTGAATTTTTGTAATATACTGGATAGCTCAAAACTGACATGTAAACTGAGAATGCACATTAATATACTAAAAGTAATGCATTCGAAAACTGAGGCATGTATATCTGAAATATTGAAATATCTGAGCTAGCATGTGTAATTCAAGAACTAAAGAACTACCAAGCTAGGGTTCTGAAATTCATGCAACAAACGACGTAACAACATGATAATTTGATTTGGAACGTATAAATAACTAATTCAATATAATCTACTGAAGTTCTAGAAACCTTAGGTCTAGTTAATAATAGGGAGTCAAGAATCCGACTGAATTCTAGGGACCTAATGGGCGAAAGGAACCCACTAGTGGAATCCCACATACCTAGTGACGAATTCCACGGAGAAATCTTTCAATTTCACAACTAGAACTGATGGAACCTTGCTATGTTCTTGAACTAGGGTTACTTGCCTCTTTCTCCTCTTTCTCTTTTAATTTTCTAAGTTTTGATTAAATATCTAACTTAGGTAAGTTCTAGTTATGTTTCTAGGCTAAAACTAATCAAAACCACGTAGTTTAGAGTTAAAACGACGTAGTTTTAAGGGGTCCAATGAAATAGGAAAAGACCAAAAGACCCCTGACTTAAACTGCTGACGGGGCTAACCACATCCACCTTCACGGACCGTGAAAGTGACCACGGACTGTGAAGTGAGTCGTGGTCTTCACTTGGTGACTACTGAGCTGAGGGTCTGTCTCACGAGCCTTACCATGGCTCGTGTGAGGGACCAAGGACCGTGAAGGTCATCATGGTCCTCGCTTGGTTTAAGGTCTGGTGGCTCAGGATTTAGGGGGCTACTGGTTAGGTTTTACGGATACCCCCACGACCCATCTTCAGGACCACAGACCATGAAGGTCCCCGTGGTCCTTACTTGGGCGAGGAGTGTCTGAGGGCTAGGCTAGGGAGGCTACTGCCTAGACATCACATATGCCACCACTGCCCGTCGTCGAGACCACGGACTGTGAAGGTGCCCATGGTCTGAATTTTGGGCCTGCTAACTTCCAAATCATGACCACAGGCAGGTCAACGGACCGTAGACCCTATCACGGTCCGTGAAATCTACCGTGATTCACTGCTTCATGTAGTTTTCTGCAAAACTTTTTCTCAGTCTGGTTTTCGAGATGTTACAACACTACTCTAACCTGTAGAACTGATCTTGAGGTGATCATTGAAGTTGCAAGGAATGAGTCAAGCTAAAAATAACCTCAGAAAACTTGGTCAAAGTGAAAAGAGAAAACCCAATTGAACTGGTCTAAATGAAGGGAAGCCACGACTTACTAGTTGACCCATCTAACATATACGCCATAAATTCGGCTTATCTCGATTCCACTAGACTTAGAATATGATGTCGCTAATGACAACTTGTAAGAAACTTGTGGGTGTCCCCACCGACAACCCCAAAAAACCTTAGAGGTCAGAGTATGTGAAACACTCCAAGCATCTTCTTCTTTAAAGGTATGGCTTCGGCCAAATTCACGGGTTGGGCACCTCTAGGTGGTACTTGCACCCGAGGTGCCTTTGTTGTAGGTTGATCCTGTGGTGCTAGTGAAACTGCAGCTTTAGCCTACTGCATTCCCTAAGCACAGTCAGAAGTTGTACAATGGTTGCCTAAATGTACAGAGCCATAGAGGGTCCAGGTGACGGCTGAGATGCCCCTGACCCCGCTGATTAAACATGAACTTAAACTACTAGAGGGTCATCTAATGGCTATAGACTTCTCTCTCTTCAGGGCTAGTGTTGCTCTCCTAGCCGGTAGTAGAGGTCGACCATTTCCTCGAGCTATCATATTCTGTGTATGAGCCATCCTCTGAAAAGAATGAAACAAGTGTGATTTCAAGAAACCAACTACACACACGCTATATGAAAGCGATACAAAAGAGGTTAAATTCCAAAAGACACCCTATAGCGTCCTCAAGATAAGATACGAATGTCTTCACACCGATCCAGAAATCTCTTATCTGTATTAGCTCTGTACAAGTGAAACAGTCAAATCTACGGCTCTGATACCAACTTTTCATGAGCCGATTTCTCGAGTCATGAGGGCATATACTATAACCCTCAAGTAGAGAAACTAATGTGTAACCTAGAATACCAAGCAGTAAGTATAACGGTACAACTAAATAGAAATCAACCTAAACCACCAAACAAAAGAAAAGCAGGAGCAAACAAAAAAATATATACAAAAGGTCCCTCCCATAACCTAGAAATCAGAAGTACATAGTTGTCTAAAACTAAGAATAAAAATCGCAAAAGTGGACAAAAACAAAGATTGTTCAAAAAGGAAAAAGACTAACTAAATAAGTATAGAATGCGATAAGCTGATGCAAGACTTCACGTGCTCACACTCATCTCCAAATCTTTAATTCTTCTAATTGCACAAACAATCACCACACATGCATGAAGAAAAAGATTAAGATTGTAGAATGCGTACAAAAATTGGGTACTTTTTTTATATCACGTGTTGACTGAGCAAGACAGGTAAAAACAATATGAAATGATAGAATCTAGAAACAAACTGGGGTCAAAACGTATATGAAAGAAAGCATACGAGCATACCGAAAGTAAATATAAGTACACCTAAGCTAAACCTGACTGACCCCTATAAGCCTAGAACATACACTCATGCACATATTTAAATGAAAATCAAATAGACCCTATAAGCCCGACAAGTATAAAGAGTAACTAAGTCGACAAGAGAGAAAGGCACCACAAATCCAAACCCAAAAAATAGAATTCAGGCTCGCAACCCAAGTAACCACAATATCTAGTGATCCAGTCAACTTCCAGCCCAGCTAGCAAGAGTGATAATCAATCTAGGTCTCCCATGCAGTTAGTCCACTCCCAGCCTAACTAGAAATACTAACATGGGCACGTGTCGACTTTAAAAAGGGTCTCAAAATATCAAAGTTGCCCATCTAGATAGACCACTTAAAACCCATCAAACTAGAAAGAGTGTCCCAAGTGGTGTTGACTCCCAAAAGGATGTCAAATATGAGATCCATTAGTACTAAGACAACGTGGATCAATGTCCCCTCACAAGGAATCACAAGAAGTATCTAGCCTGAATAACCCTAATCCATGGTCGCCCGAGAAAGAATAAAACATATGGTAACACATTAGAGGTCAAAACAGATATGAAAGAAAGCATGCGAGCATATTGAAAGTAAATCTAAGTACATCTAGGCTAAACCTAACTGGACCCCTATAAGCCTAGAATGTACACTCAAGTACACGTTAAAATGAAACTCAGAAAGACCCACATAAGATCGACAAGTATAAAGAGTACTAAGTTTACAAGAGATAAAGGCTCCACAAATCCAAACCCAAGAAACAAAAGTCAGGCTCCCAACCCAAGTAACCAAAATATCTAGTAATCTAGTCAATTTCCCGCCCGACTAGCAAGAGGGATAATCAATCTAGGCCGCCCAGCTAGCTAGTCCACGCCCAAGAAGGTAAAGTCAGGCTCCCAACCCAAGTAACCAAAATATCTAGTAATCTAGTCAACTTCCTGCCCGGCTAGCAAGAGTGATAATCAATCTAGGCCGCCCAGCCAGCTAGTACACACCCAAGAAGGTTGATTCCATTCTTCTAGAGGGAGATGCAAACTAGCTTTCCTTTTTACGAGCACAAACCATAGGTTAAGGGACAGTCAGCTATCTTTTGTTCTAATTAATGGCTGGCACATAATATAATTTTCATAACAAGTTATCCTCATTAAAAAAAAAATAAGAGCAACAAACTAGGAATAGAAAACATTATGACTAATTGGTCTGAAGGAAATAATTGCACTTGTTGGAAAAGCTTACAAATGCTTCATTAGATTTGAGGTATTACTAGAACAACTGTTGCAAACCTTATGCTCTGGTACTATAACAATTTTCTCGGGATTTATTACATGTTGAAGTAAGAATTTCAAGATTTAATGGAGCTTTGTTACGTCAAAACTACACGTAGGACTACAAAATCGCATAACCTTGACATTCTTTAAATTCTGTAAGGAAACTTTGAATATGTTTTGTTCAATTGAGAGGTACTTGTGTTCCAACAAATCAATGTGTTCGCCCTAAAAAAAGTATGGTACTACAAATACAAAAAAAGGACAAATCGGATTAGGTGGTAAGCTTAAAAACTATAGTAATGAAGTTGAAGTCTTTGAGGAAGTAAGGGATCAATATATATTTGACATAAAAAAATTGTGAATTGAAAACATACTGGCATATCAAGAAATATCATTAGGTTTTCTAAATTATGAGTCGACCTTAAGAGGTTGTCGAGGGGAAGCAAAATTTTGACATACAAGAACTTCTTGTCAACCATCTGAATTACAACAACAGTAAGGAGATATCTTCCTCTTCCAATATCAAACTGGAAATCACCTGAATAGAAGAATGAGGAAGAATAAAGGTAAGTACATTGATTTACAAGGTTTACAAACTAAACAAATAGTGATTTCCCATTCTTCTAACAACTTATAGCTTAGACAATTAAAAGCAACTAATATTTGACCTCACGTACTAAATAAGAACTATATGATTTAATTAAAAGGAAGTGAATCAATACATAATTAATCATGTTAATTGGAATAATCGTGACCCCCATCGTACAATCAAGTTGATAGGTAGAAAACAAGAGCTCAATTCACAATCAACATAAAAAGACTGGAGACATTTAGGACTGATAACTGACCTTGGTAAACCAAGATGACAATATTAGCTCATTAGTACAAAGAACGCTTGCCAAAGATGTGCTCATTCATCTCATCTAATTCATCACAGTAGAGATCAAGATTTGTATGATTCAAAGATGACAAGTCCCTAAGCTTATTTTTCATATGATTAAAACCCCAGAAATCATTAAATGTTCAACTTACGGAGCAACAATTTCAAAGCAACATGTATCACCTTCGAGTTAATACCAATCCCCGCCAGGGTGATCATGATGGATTAAATGCAGTCATTATTAAACTTGACAGTACACAAATTCATTTCTTAACGGATGATGTACTGCCTCTCCTTAGCTCCTCTACCATTAAAAAGTTTAGTCTAAACTTTATGTTTAGATGTAATGGTGGTGTTTCTTATTTGCCCATAATTGACAAGTGGATTGAACTTGTTGTGAATAAGAAAGTGGAGGGTTTGCACCTGAATATATATTATAGAATTTCTTATCTGAGTGGGCATCATTACCAACCCTATAGCTTGCCAGAAGTTATCTGTAGTAGTTCATCAATTATAAAACTCAACTTCAATAATTGTAGAACATTAGAAGAATGCGTACTAAAATGGACATCTCTGAAGAGTTTAACGCTGGAAAGGATGTTATTTCGGGATGAACACATTTAACAAATAATGTCAAATTGTCCTTAATTGGAATCTTTGAATCTATATGGATTTTGTGGTTTTAATCTATAGATTTTTTGCAAATGATTAAAACCAAAAAATCCATATAGAATCAATGATTCCAATTGAGGACAATTGACATTATTTGTTTAATGTGTTCATCTCGGATAAACAAACTTTTCAGCATTAAACTCTTCAGAGATGTTTAATTAAGTACGCAATCTTCTCATATTATGCAATTATTGCACTTAAGTTTTTTAATCGATGAACTACTACAGAGAACTTCTGGAAAGCTATAAGATTGGTTATGCCTAGTCGGATAAATAATTCTATAACGCATATTTAGGTGTATATCCTCCACTTTCTTATTCATAGAAAATTCAAGACACTTTTCAAATTACAGGAAAATAAGACAGACCATCATCATATCTGAACACAGAGTTTAGAATGATCATTCTAATGGCTAAGGAGAGGTAGTACATTATCCGTAAAGTAAATGAATTTGTGCACTGCTAAGCTATCTAAACGACCATACTTCTTGTTGTCATAAACAATGTTGTTGATAAAAGGCCAGAAGTATTGCCAATCTTTAGAGAGAGTAGATTTTCTGAATGTGTTTGTTATGGACAATAAAGAAAGAATTTGGACAATAAGAGCATAAGGTAGCTTACTAATCCTATTAATTTCTTCACATTCTGTCTCAATTTTTCAGTTTTTTCTGATGTAAGTATCCAATAAGCAGAGTTTCAGAGGTGCTAAACAATTGGTCTTGGTTGCTAATGTTGTTCAAATTGTATTACTATTGCTACCTGAAATCACAATGTCTGCTAGCCACTAAATGACAAAAAAGTACACTAGAATTTGTTTGTGAAGAATAAGAAGAATTTCAGAAATTTTGTTGTTAAAAAATAAGATCAAACATATATATATATAAACAAGAAACAATAGCGTAAATGTGTGCTTATTCTGCTTTATTGGAAAAGTCACAACCCCTTGGAAAAGGCACAATCCTTCAGAATAATCAGGACCTTTCTCTAAAGTCACAAAAGTCACTATCTTTCGGAAAAGTCACAACTCTTCATTTTCCTTTCAGACCTTTTAAAACCCAAAAAGTCATGCTACTTCTGTTTTGTTGAGAAACAACACAGGGTCTAAGAAGGAGTGGAGATTATCATACATCAATACCGAGAATAAGTTTACTGGTAACTATAATTGCTATAGACAATTTTTGTTTCTTTTTTTTGGTTATTCTTTCTTTAATGTCCAACTAAAAAAGTTATATCACATGACACTCTTTTTTAATGTGATAATATATAATATGCATTAATATATTATTGTTTTAAAATTAGGGGTCGGGAAAGGGAAAAATTAAGGAGTAGATTACAATTAAGGTGAGGAATTGAATGATCTCACCAAGATTATCCCATGTAATACTATATAATTACAATTTTCTGCGATTTTAAACCATAAGAAAGAGCAATAAGACATATAAACTTAAAGTTTACAAGTCCTATATTTTAGTAAACTAAATTTTTCATCAAAATTTAAACACAAAGCTTAAGAAATGAAATTAGGATAAAGGATACATACACAATGTATACTTCGGTTGCCCTTTCAAAATCTTGATTTTTTTGTTTTGATGTTGTTGAATGTATGTATATTTCCATGAAAGGGCTAATGTCACACTACTTATATAGTAGCCATGGAGTTGACAGTTTAATTTTTTTCTATTTTTGTTCAGATCATAGAAATAATATATATAAATTAATTATTTAATGAGATCTAGACATTCAAGATAATTATGTCATTAATGATTCTTAGTTGATAATTTATCCTAAATAGGTTTCTGATGTCATGCTAAAATCATCATTGACGTAATAATTTACTTCTTACACATTTGAAAAAGATATAGTCCGCTGTTTAACTTTTTCACACCTATTTTCCCTTTTAATCCATTTAAAATTATTATTTTCCTTTGTATAATTTTTAATTATTTTTTAATCCATAAAAGATAAAGAGAGATGCGACAAACTCACATGCATCATCATGACGACAACTTTATGTTAAATGAGATGTTATTCACGTCTCCACATTGCATTTTTATTTTATGGGAGTAGCAATTCATAGGACTTGATTTCCATTATGCAAATAATTTATATTGATTTAACTTAGTGACTATATAGTTGATATTTTACAACATTGCATTAAAAAAGAACCATGGTCAAGATATCGAGTTCTCTAACTAATCTCTATATATGTTGTTAGATACTCGAAAAGTTGAGTCCTCAGAGGAGAAATAAATTAATGATGACATGACAATATTCTGAGTAAATTTTTGACAATAACAAAGTGAACCAGGTTCACAAGGTTGTACCAGAACTAAGATAAAAGAGCGGGAAAGTTGAAATAACGCGTCGAAGACAAAAACTCCTAATTAAGGCAAAATAGTGAAGAAGACTCCTTATACGGAAAGGAAATTTTTTTTAGGAAAAGAATTACTTTCTGTGTAGTATTCAATTAGGGTTGAATCCGCCCTTATAAAAGGATCTTTGACATAGAGAAAAACAACTTTTGAAATTCATAAGTTGAGAGAATTTAGTGGCGAGAGCAGTGCAACGCTAAAGAGTATACGACAGAAGAAAGAAGAACTACAACTAGGTTTTTCTTTCAACAGGCTTAGTATGGATTGGTTCATCTTAGAATTATTGTTTAGAGATAACTGTACTAAGAGTGAAAGAGAATTTGTGAGGATTTGTAATAAAAAGTGAGTTTGGCTTCTTGGAGAGTAGAGTATATGATTATAGTTAATTGTTGAACAATTAGAGTGAGTTATTTAGGTGATTTACTAGAGTTAGTATTTTTTATTATAGAGTTGTAATCTAAAGTTGCTCTTTGAAGTTAGGGAAGTTTGGTTTAAAATGCTACGAGGGTAGAGTGTTGTTTTTTTCCCTTGACTAAGGAGGTTTTCCACGATAAAATCTCTATTTTATTATATTGCATTTTTGTCTCTAAAAATTCAAAATTAACCCAGTTCTTTTTTAGGTTGTCAAAGTTTCTTTAATTTTTTAAACAACCCCCTGGATTTGAAAATTCTGACCATCCTGACTATGTGTACAAACAGGACAAGCCTTGTATGGATTAAAACAATCCTCAAGAGCATGGTGTCATCACCTATCAAGTTTCTTGCTTGCACACAGGTATTCAAGAGGCATCATTGACAATACACTATTCTTCGAAATCCGGGCTCCAATATTCTCATAGTTCGGGTGTATCTAGATGACATTATCTTTGGAGGAAAATATGCAAAACATGGGGTGAATTTTCCACAACTGATGAGCAATGATTTTTAAATGAGCATGATGGGAGACCTCCACTTCTTCTTAGGTCTTCAAATCAAACAATCCTCATGTAGCAGTTCAACTCATCAGTAGAAGTACATAAAGGCGCTACTAAAGAAGTTCAATATGAATGAAGAAAACAAGAATAAAACTCCAATTTCAACAACAACGAAGCTTGACAAAGATGAACTTGGTCCTTGTACATGACACAAAGTATATAGGAATGATCGGATCTCTATTGGACGTAATGGTTAACAGACCTAAAATTGTATTCAGTGTTGGACTATGTGCATGCTTCCAATCATGTCCAAAGAAATCCCATCTGAAGGCTATCAAAAGGATTTTGTGATATCTCAAACGAACGCTGAGCCTAGTTCTCTTGTATCATACATATGATTCATTTGATCTGGTCACATTTGAATTTGCCGACTACGTAGTCTACTTGGTAGGTAGAAAAAATACATCTAAAATGGCTCACTTCTTAGGTCCATGCTTAGTATTATGAGCAACTAGGAAACATAACTCAGTCACCTTGTGTATGGCTGAAGCACAATACGTTGTTGTTGCCTAATGCTATGCCCAAATTCTCTGAATCAAGCAACAACTTCAAGATTTTGGCATCATCATAGACCTTTTTTCATTGCCACCTTGGGGCTCATGAAAAAGCTACTAAATAGTGTGGTCGTGATCAACAACATCGAAAAATAAATGAGCCTTAGAAACCATAGACTAAGTCTCCATTCGCTGAAGCCATAACCCACAGACAAAGCATTAAAGTCTTTTCTTGTTAGTAGGTAGAATCATAGTAGTGTGGTCGAACAACTTGTGGAACATCACCTTATACTCTGACACAGTCATGGGACCACTAGTCTAATCTGTAGAACTGATCTTGAGGCGGTCATTCAAGTTGCGAAAGATGACCCAAGATAAAGAAACCTTAGTAAACTTGGTCCAAGTGAAAAGACGAGACGTAACTGAACTGGTCTAAATGAAGGTACTCCACGACTTACTAGCTGACCCATCTGACAGATACGCCGTGAATTTGGCTCCTCTCGACTCCACTAGACCTAGAATATGATGTCACTAATGGCAAGTTGTAAGAAACTTGTGGGTATCCCCACCCACAACCTTAAAAACATTAGAGTTTAGAGTATGATAAACACTCCAAGCATCTTCTTCTTTAAAGGTATGGCTTCAACCACATTCACGAGTTGGGCACCTCTAGGTGGTACCTGGACCTGAGGTGCCACTATTGTAGGCTTATCTTGTGGTGCTAGTGAAGCTGCAACTCTAGCCTGCTACATGCCCCAAGCACAATCAAAAGTTGTACAATGTTTTCTTGAAGGTACGGATCCATAGAGGGTCCAGGTGACGGCAGATTAATATATCAAAAACACTTCATCCAATTCTAATTGTGAACGATCACTAGTCAATATATAACCCAACTAAATAATTTGGGGTCGAATCCCACATGGAGTGGTAGGTGCTTGAGAGTGAAGTACGAAGTACGAACATGGTCATCTCAATCGTAGGAATAGACATAATTGAATAAAAATATAATTCAAATCAGGGGGTGACACAAATGTCAAATAACATGGGGTTTTGGTTTGAAATTAGAAACTACAGCAACAACAACCAATAAGAAATATGAATATGAGACGGGTTCTTGGGATGTCATTCAATAATAGGCTAATGTAGACAAATGGGTAATTGCTATTGTTAGGATATAGCTGAATATTATTGAATAGGCTAAACTATAGAGGATGTAAACTTTTTCTGAAACAGTTTACCCCGAATCAAGTCGATTTCGCTCGAACATCGACAAGCATGCAAAATAAGGATAGCCTATGCCTTATCCCATTCACTCTCTCGAGCTGAATGTATGGAAAAGGGTTTAGGATTCACTCTCTCGAGCTGAATCCATGACAACTCAATACCTACTGACCATCAATCAAGAATCTTGGTTTTAAAACCTCTCTCTCGAGCAAGCCAAAAACACGACGGTAGAACTGCATTTGCAACTACAATTCTTAAATTAAACCACAATTAATGATTGAAATCACTTCTAAACAACATTTAAACTAACAATCAGCAATAACCATAAGCTAAATCATCCCATAAACACATAATCACACCCCAAGAATTGGGGTTTTAGCTAGACATCATAAAAAGATAGAAATCGTTACCAAACTGAATTTCCATCAACTGGGTAAGTTTAATTTTGTCATTACAATGCTGCAAGATGAAAAATCTCAAAGACCCACTTTCAATTTCTCAAAAGTGAAAAGTTTCAAAACTCCAAAGCTTGGGAAAAACTAGTCTCAATACTCAGAGTTCTATTCTCCAAACTGAATAATTCTCTAATGAAAATCTAGTAATGAAAAATATGATTCAAAAGATACTAAAATAAATATTCAAAAATGTATTTATAGTCGCCAAAAATATAATGCAAAGAGCCACTTGGTGAAATAAGTCGGCCTCATCGATCCACTCGGTGATCCACCCTTTCGTCAAGTTCATCGCCTTCTCTCCTTGGTCTTCAACATCCTCAAGTTCTGTAACTTAAGGTGATCCAACACTGCATCGCGGAACTACTCGACAATCCGCCAAATGTTCCTTTCTCTCGCCAACTTGGTTCTTTCCTTTAGGGCTTGGCACACTAGAACTTTAGGCGGTCAAATGGTCATTCAGCGACTTGCCAATGGACTCAGTGATAACCAGTCTCTCATTTCTTCAGTCTTTCAGCTGCTTTGTTCCTTTTTGCAAATTAGTGTCCACGCTTAGTTCCTCTATCCATATACCTGGAAATCAAGGGTTTTACATCAGTTACTGGAACAAAATAAGCATTTAAGGGCACTAAATTATTGTAAATAAGCCCTAAATGAGTTCAAATCTCGGACTCATCAACACCCCCAACTTAAACGTTTGCTTGTCCTAAAGTAAAACTCAAGTTCAACAATTCAAAAAGGATGTCTCAAATAGTGCTACACAAGACTCAATCATGAATGCACACAACAAGACTCAACCTACTCAAGCAAGGATCAATTGTGCACTCAAAGTTTCAAGTTGTGACTCACCATTACCAAAGATTATCAAGTTGACAATACTTGCTTCAATGTAAGTTCAAGCTCAACAAAGGTGCTCAAATATCCTCACAACAACAATGATTCTATATTCACACACTATTCATCACAATTTATAGCTCCAGAATCACAATCAAAACTCACACTCACAAAGATGAACACATGCATGACTTTACCCATAGGTTTGCCCTTATTTTTCAACAAACAATCATTTCAGATCACTCAAGATCAAAAAGGTCTTTTAAAGGCTTGTAACGGGGTTGAGTGCAAAAGTATGGTCATTTAGGCTTAATGGTCGGAATCCTCATGAAATGTCGTATGAGCAATACTTTCTTTCCTTTTATTTAACATTTTCACTCATTCTCCAAAGTCACCCTATTATTTACTTTTCATGCACTACCGGACAACCCATTTCTTTTTGCATTTTCACAACTTTATTCCACAACTTTTTCATTCTTGTTTTCATTTTCTCTTCTCTTTTTTTTCGTATGGAGGGGTTCCATATTTTTTACAATCATGGATCCAAGGGGGACTCCTTTGCATTTCTTGTTTTACCTTCTTTTTTCACCACACCCCCAACTTAGGCTTTTGGCCTAAGTTGGCTATTCAAACATACCACAACTCATGAGGATTATGGGTGAAGGATAAAGAGTGGTAACACTTGTATCAAGTTTCTTCCAAGAAAAGGGCTAAGGGTCAAAGGGTGCTCAAGCAAAGTTCACACATCTCACAAGGTTTTCCACAAAAGAGGTATAATGTCAAATTGTTTCACTCTTTAAAACTGTTGCCTAAGATCATTTCAAGAGCTTGCATCACTTAGTTAACCGAACCAACGTGGAAATTCTCGGTTTCATAACACATGGTTCACTGTAAGCTCATCATACAAGGAATTGACACCAATATCAAACAGGACTCCACACTTTCTCTAGTATGCAATGTTCATCACAAAATACTCATTCGATAGCTGGTAAGTCACAACGAGATGCAAAAAGTTTACAAATTGTCTATGCAACTCCATTTGGCCTCATTATAAGTGTCACGACCCAAGCCTAGGGCCTAGACGTGACATGGCGAATGAGGAACCCGAAGGAACCCCAAACAAGCCTCTTCAAGCTTGTCATCACACTTCATCGGTCGCGGAAGTACATTCAACATTAATTAATGGGAAATAGGGACTAAGGGCAAACCATTTCAAAATGACATCATAGAACAAGAGCCAAGTTCATTTACAAAATACTTGTCTAACGCACACC
>JAJOOS010082081.1:0-26202 GCA_029582725.1 Solanum chiquidenum
CTTCACTTGATGTTGAAAGTGTTGGCAATGTCAAATGAGTTGAGTAAGATTTTACAAAAAAAAGATCAAGATATTGTTAATGCCGTAGAGTTTCTTAATATTGCAAAGAAAAGATTGCAAGATATGAGGGAAAATGGATGGGAATCTTTGTTGGATGATGTTTCCTCATTTTGTGATGTGCATGATATCTTGATTCCCAAGTTGGATGAGTCTTATTTTCCCGGAAAGTCAAAACGTAAGTCTTCGGGTGTTAGTTATGCGCACCACTTGCGTGTTGAAGTCTTTTTGCTGTCATTGATGTGCAACTTCAAGAACTTAATGACCGTTTTGATGTAGTGAGTAGTGATTTGCTTCTTGGGATGGGTAGCTTGAATCCGGTCAATTCTTTCTCTAATTTTGACAAAGGTAAAATCATGACTTTAGCAAAGTGTTATCCAAGTGAGTTTGATGATGGAAAAATTCGAGATTTGAGCTATCAACTTGATACTTTGATTATTCATATGCGAAGTGGTAATCCCAAGTTCTCCAACTTGCAAGGAATTCGTGATTTGGCGAAGGCATTGGTTGAAGCAAATCTTGCGGAGACTTATTCACTTGTTTATTTACTTGTAAAGTTGACTTTGATTTTACTGAGAGCATTTTCGTCAATGAAGCACATAAAAAATGAAGTGCGGAATAGTATTGGTAATCAATATTTAAATGATTGTCTAGTGTGTTACATAGAGCATGATGTATTTATAAATATTAGTAATGATGTCATTATCGATCGTTTTCAGAATATGACAACTCGTCGAGGACAATTGTAAATGAATGATGAATATTTATAATATTAGTAAATAGTAATATTATTGAAAGTTTTAAATTTGTTAACTTCATGCTTTTAGTGTGGAGTGTAATATCTTATTATTTATATTTTATTGATTGATTTATGATATATATCGAAAAGACGAATAATTTAATCAAATATAAAATTAATTTAATCGATAAGTTTATTTGGCACCCACGGACTCTAAATCTTGGATCCTTCACTGGCTGTATGTATTGTACAACACAAATTACAGATATCGTATCCTCAAAACGCTCATTTAAAGCAACCTCTTTCAACTCTAAATTTGCATCTGTCTCGTGCAACTCAGATCTTCTCAAAATTTAAACTGGTAAGTTATTCCACCTTCTTTTCTGCGTTTCTGTTTCTTCTCTCTTTTTTTATACTGTATTTTATTCCGGGAGTTTTGTTAAACTTTGTTTATACAAGTTTATTTAAGGAAATATATCATTTCTCATTCACCTGCAAAACAAGGTAACATGTGGACTCTTAACTAGGACAATTTTGTCTATATTTGGGACAACTGAACTACTGATGGTTGACATACTGAAGTGAGGATATGCATTTAGCGTTGAAAACTTTCATTTTAATTTATGATGTGTAAACAAGACGAGCAGACGATGAGCTCAAAGGGACGAACTTAAAAATAAATCTATATCCCAATTGCTCCATCGTTTTTTCACATTGTTTAATCCATATTGATCTTTTGATTATTCACTGTTAATGAAATAGATAATGTATATGGAATAGCTATCATTATAGGTCCTTTTTCAAGAGTTGAACACATTACGAGGAAAAAATCATTCTCCTCTTTCTCTCTGTTGACTGATGTATGATTATGGTTTGTTTGGAGAATATGTGATGATGTTGCCCAATGGTGTTCTCTTCACTGTTGAGAATATTGGTCTCCTTTTTTATACTCATCTCTTCTCTGTTTTTCTTGTATCATGTAGTATGTGGGGCCTGGTGCAACTCCTATGCATGGAGTTCCCCCGTCATGGAGGAGTACCCGGTCAAGTCTGCCCCCCTGTCAATGTAGGCCCTGTTGCTGGATGTGGTAGAGGTGATTGGAGACCACCAGGAATGAAAGGTGGCTATGGTATGTCTGGCTGGGGAGGTGGTACGTCTTGACGTATATTTGGGATTGGGCTGGAATTCACTCTTCCTTCACACAAGTATGTTTCCCTGATTTATAACATACTCAAATTTGCTATTCTTTCTGTTTGGTGAGGTTTGGTATTTACTGTTATGAAGGAATCAAGTATGAATAAACCCAACTATCCAAAAACATGAGGTAGTTAGCTTTTAAAGATTGGTAGGTAGTTGATATTCCAAAGCATCTTCTATTCGTTTCATTTTTATTTGGGCAAAATGCTTTGAATGGGTCATTTCCATCTGCTTCCTTTGGAAAACTTCAAAGTTTCACCTACTTGGAACTGGACAACAACCAGTTAACTGGACCAGTTCCTTCTTAATTGAATAAGAACCAAAAGTACGTTAACTGATATGTATATTATGTGTTTTTGGTTTGGAAATTGGAACCTCGCCAGAAATCTTGTGAGCTTTTGGCGCTCTTCTTTTAATTCATTTTGCATATATGTGTGCTCATTACTATTTTGTCTCAATGTCTTCTCAAACTTGAAATTTCTAGCACTTGATGGTGCATATTTGACAAGATAGCTTTCGAGCTTCTTATTCAACCAAAAAAAGGGAACCTCATATAGCTTTTTCGTGATCCTTTATTCTTGATAGTACTGGTAGTAGCACCTTCTCTTTTTGTTGGTCACGACAAGGAATAAAAAGATTTTCGAGACTACATGACTTGACGAGGATAAGGACCAATAATTAGAAATACTATGATTTACTTACTTCATGCATAGAATTGTAACTCAATTTTTTGGTAAACATGATAAAGATCTAATTCTTTCATAGTTATTTGTCAAACATAAAGACTATTAATTTTTTATTTAAAACTTCTTAAGAATATTACAATTTTTATATAATATATGCCATATTTGTTCGTCATCAAAGATTTAAAGTGGATGGTATGAAGTATGAACTGATTAAGAGATCTATTCTCAGGGGATATTTCTCATATTGTATGTCCTGCGCTCTACCAATTACCACAAATACTCTTATAAGTCTATAAAGGTATCGATTCCAGTCAATGCGTTTGTTTTCTTATTCTAGGCAACAAAGCAGGGCAATCCTGAAATTCAGCATATTTAAATACCCAGCTAGAATAAATGGGAACTCACTCTTGGAAATCTCTATCAGTTTAATGAAGCATAGTATTTGAATTACCAACCTTAAAGAATTAATGTGCTTCTCAATGATCTTCTCAATGATTTCTTTCTGTTGAAGAGATGAACCATCTTTGTATTTATTGAATGAGACACACTTCCACTCTACATTCTCACTATAATTGTTTCTCTTTACTGATGAATCAGGTTAGTATGTTTGGTGAGTACATATTGAGGAATATGTTGTTGTAAAGCTACTATAGATTATATGAAATAGTTTTAAAAACATACTGCTTTAATATTTTTTTGTTTAGTAAGTTATTCTTGGATCCTGTAGGGAATGTGGAGAATTTGAGTAGAGAGGGCCATGACTTCTCAAGTTTAGATGTCTAGATATGCACTCTCAAAGTTGGAATGTTTACTTATCAGTCGAGGCTAAATTTAAGTGTTTGTCTATATATTATGCCTTATTAGCGTTGTTGTTACTCTTTAAACTATTAAATTTCATACTGAAGTAAGTATACAATGTAGAGAACAGGAAGGAAGTTAATTGCTGGGAGTGCAATGGGACTATGGGAGGAATGAAAGAGACTCAAGAAATGTTGGATTTTGCAGCAAAGCATAACATACGTAGAGATGGACTACATGAATACAGGGTTGGAATGCCTTGTGAAATCCGATGTCAAGTATCGATTCGTGCGAGACATGGGCAAACAAAAAGAACTGTTTAATCTAAAACCATTTTTCGGTTCTTGTGCATGGCAGAAGTAAGACTTTATTTCAAGCAGTTTAGTTAGAGAATTTGAGAGGGAGTTTTACTGCTTGGTTGAACTTGATCTCAGAATCCTGCATCATGATGCTTCTGAGTAAAACAAAAAAATATACTGAAGGATTTAAGTTTTCACTATATTAGTGAGTTTAAGATCTGAGGATTAGATGAGCCATTTTTAGGCACCGGTGGTGTTATTTTGTTTTGGCTAACTAATAATGTAAAAATTTCTATATTGTCCATGAAAGCGTTGTCCTGTGTAAATTCAAGTACTTACGCGACACATTTTTATATGAATATAGCAAGTGGCATTTACTCTTGTGTATCTTCGGGCATTTATCACTTTAAAAATGTAAAATATTGGGCCCGTGCTCGGCACGGACCATGCCCCTCTAGTCATTGTAAAGAAGTGATCATGTACAAATTTCTTAATTAAATAAGTGTTGGACTTTCTTTTTATTTTTTCATTTTCACTCATTATTTTTATAGGTATCTATCAATTTTATCATGATGAATATATAACAATAAGAGTTATATATATATATATATAAAAGTAAAAAGTGTCATGTGTCAGCACCACAGAAAATAATATTTTTAAAAATAGTTTTTTAAGGAAATACTTTAATTAAAAAATAAATAAAATGATCTGTTTTAAAATTAAAATGTTTTAAAAACTTCATATTCTTTATTAAATAATATATATATATATATATATATATCACCAACAAGAAGATAAAATCAGAAAAGGAGCGCAAAAAATTATTAACTAACTAATTATAAATATCTGGCTAAAATAACTACTCCTTGAGTGTTTTTAAACATAATTTATATTGATCTAATGAAATTAATTTAAAATCTGAAATTAAAAAATTTTAAAAAATTTAAATCTTAAAATCTTTTTAAGGAGAAGAATACTTATGCACGATGGAGTCTTTTTTTTTTTAAAACATAATTCATATTGAATTTTTTTTATTTAAGGAATTAAATTTTTTTAAATCTGAGAATATTTTAATTTTAAATAGAGAAAAAAAAATTAATCGTACTATTTTAAAAAATATATATATATTCTCACGTTTTAAAAAAATACATATATAACCACCCCAATAATGCTCTGCTAAAATTTAAGAATAAAAAATTTACGTTTACATTTACATAATTTTTTTTTAAAAAACAAATCAATTTAGCCTATTGTTATGTAAACTATATTTCCATAAACTATCTGGTAGATAATTGCATGTACAAATAATGATGCTATAATTTCGGAATTTCAAATATATTGCATGGACACATAATAATGCTATGATTTAGGAATTAAAATATATTAATATGTTAGCACCACAAAAATTTTAAATTTTTGGATTTAAAAAATATTAAATATTACATCTACTCATCTTTTTAGGATTGGAACAAAGGAAGAACACCTGCCAATTACTCACACAATCAATACAGCCAGATGATGCAACACATAGATAATCCTCATCATTACAATCAATTTCAAAGAAATCTAGACAAGGACATTGTTGGTGAAAGTTCAGGAAACAAACTGTCTGATTCAGCCAACATGGGAGGTAAGTTTTTCACTTCTCATATGGTAAATGCTCCTAGTGCAAGTAATGCCTATATCCCTAAGTTGAATACCTTTAAGGAAGAATGGATAGTTGATATTAGTGCTAGTAATCACATGATTTCACATAAAGGGATGCTGCATACTGAGCCAATTAATATTACAGATAAAAGGGTATATCTACCTAATGGAGGTACAGTAGATGTTTCTCACATTGGCAGCTGTGAGGTCATGGATGGTAAAACATTGAGTAATGTCCTGCATATTCCAGATTTTAGATACAATCTATTATTTGTATCTAGGATTACTAAGGAGTTGCAATGCTCATTCACTTTTTTCCCTAACTTTTGTGTATTTCAGGACCTCTCAAGTGGGAAGGTGTTGGAGATTGGTGAGGAGAATGGGGGACTTCACTTGTTAAAGCACAAAGATTCAGCAAATACTAAGGAGCATCCAGTTAGGGGACTGTTAGCTAGGAGGAATGATATAGATATCTTACTTTGGCATAAGAGAATGTGCCATGCATCTGTTGGGGCAATGCAACAGTTATTCAAACTTTCTCATGATGAATGTAAAAGAGTTCTTGACTCTTGTGATGTTTGTCCATTTGCTAGACAAACTAGGATCCCTTTCCCTGACAATCGTAGTAGATCTACTTCAGTTTTTTGATTTGTTGCATTTGGATGTATGGGGACCATTTCATGTACCTACTTTTGATGGAAATAAAATGTTCCTAACAGTTGTGGATGATTACTCTCGTATGACTTGGATTTTTTTGTTGAAAATCAAGAGTGATGTTGTAGTGATTCTGAGAGATTTCCTCAAACTAATTTTTACTCAATTTGGCAAGACAGTAAAAATGGTGAGATAAGATAATGGGACAAAATTTGTCAACCTTGAGTGTGCCAACCTATTAAAAAATCATGGTATTATCCACCAAAAATCTTGTGTTTACACCCCACAACAAAATGGGGTGGTGGAAAGGAAACATAGATACATTTTGGAATTGGCTAGAGCAATCAAGTTTCAGGGATCTATACCATTGAGATTTTGGGGCGATTGTGTATTAGGAGCTGTTTATCTGATGAATAGACTACCTTCAGAAGCCTTGAAAGGAAAAACACCTTTTGAAATGTTTCATGGATGCAAATGTGCATCTGATCATTTTAGGACTATTGGTTGCTTGTGTTATGCTAAGATTTTTCCAACTGGAGATAAATTCACAGCAAGAGTTGTAGCTGCAGTCCATATGGGTTACTCAGATGTGTCTAAGGGTTATGTTCTTTATAATTTGGATACTCATTCCTTCTTTGTTTCCAGAGATGTGACTTTCAAGGAAGATATTTTTCCCTTTAACACTCAACCAATATCTCACCCCATGTTCTTAGATAATTTTACAGATACTACTGATGATGTTGTTCCAGTCATACCTCCAGTCAATACTGATTCAACTGCAGTTGAGCCTCCAACAATAATTCTTCACAAAGAGATGTTAGACACTCCACCAGACCAAGGAAACTTCCTTCTTGGATGAATGATTTCATCACAAATGCAACTAGTGCATCTACTCCTTATCCATTATCTCACAAGTGAGTTACATCAACTTGCCCACTCAGTATATATCAATCCTATATAAAAGCTTTTTCTTGTGTTACTGAGCCTCAAACTTATCATGAGGCATGTAAAGACCCCAATTGGATCTAGGCAATGCAGGAGGAGATAAAGGCACTTGAAGATAACCATACATGAAGGTTAGTACAGTTGCCTCATGGTAAGGTTCCTATTGCGTGCTAATGGGTGTATAAGGTGAAATTCAAGGCCAATGATGATATAGAGAGGTATAAGGCAAGACTGGTGGCAAAGGGATATAATCAGAAGGCTGGCCTGGATTACCAAGATACTTTCTCACCTGTTGTTAAGATTGTTACTGTTAGGAGTGTATTATCTATTGCTGCAGCTTCTGGATGGCATATCCATCAACTAGATGTCTATAATGCCTTCTTGCAAGGTGACTTATTAGATGAGGTGTATATGACATTGCCAGAGGGTTTTGCTAGCCAAAGGGAGAAATCAGGAATGGTTTGTAGGCTAGTCAAATCTTTGTATGGTCTCAAACAAGCCAGTAGACAATGGAATGTTAAACTTACTGATGCATTGGTGGATTTTGGCTTCATACAAAACACTTTGGATCATTCATTATTTACCAAAAGACACAATGGGCATATTGTAGTTGTGTTGGTATATGTAGATGACATGCTAGTGGCTGGTAATAATCTAAGGATGATTGAACAGACTAAGGAGGAACTACATGCTAAGTTTAAGATTAAAGATCTAGGCACTTTGAGATTTTTCTTAGGGATTGAATTTAGCAGATCATCCAAATGAATCTTGATGAACCAGAGAAAGTATGCTCTAGAGATGATAGAAGAGTTGGGACTAACTGGTGCCAAACCATCATGGACACCATTAGATCCTAATATGAAACTAACTACAACAGAAGTGGATGAGGTAGGGGGAGTTGCAAATGATCCCATATTGACAGACATAGGTTTATTATCAAAGATTAATTGGAAGACTGTTGTACTTAACAATGACAAGGCCAGATATTAGCTTTGCAGTTCAAACATTGAGTCAATTCTTACAAAATCCAAAAAAGTCACACATGGAAGCAGCTATTAAGGTTGTTAGATATGTCAAGAGACAGCATGCTATGGGAATATTGATGAGCAGCAAGAAAGAAAACAAACTGACAGCATATTGTGATGCAGACTGGGCAGCATGCCCAAACACAAGAAGATCTGTAACAGGGTTTCTAATTAAGCATGAAGAGTCCCTGATATCATGGAGATCTAAGAAGCAAGCAACCATTTCTAGGAGTTCAGCAGAATCAGAATATAGGAGCATGGCTTTTACAGTTTTAGAGTTGGTTTGGCATGCAACATTATTCAAGGAGCTTGGAGAAGAACTGAAAATGCCAATAGATGTTTTTTGTGATAGTAAAGCTGTTTTACAAATAACAGCAAATCCAGTATACCATGAACGAACCAAACATATTGAAATAGACTGTCATTTTATAAGAGAGAAGATTCAAAAGAGATTGATCAGACCATTGTACTTAGCAACACAAGAGCAACAAGCAAACATCATGACAAAAGGATTGTTTAGATCACAACATGAGTACTTAGTATCCAAGTTGCGCTTTCTGAATGTATTTTACCTGCCAGCTTGAGGGGGAGTGATGAAACTGATGCAGTGACTTAGTTAGCGGGAAGTTAGTTATATAACAGATTCTGTTAAATGGTTATTGTAATATTCAGTTAGTTAATTAGAATATGTACAACTGTCAATAGAAGCTATAAATAATCTTGTATATAAGTAAGAGTACATAGTTGATTTTAGTTGTAGTTTTCAGATCACATTTTGTACAATACATTTTTTGATATGCAGATATTTTCTCCTTTGTGCTCGCCTGTTCTTCTTAGTATTTGAGGTGTTCATTGCTTCGTTTTATACTCGTCCTCTCTGGGTCAGAGTGAAAATTGATGGACATGCAAGAAAAAGAATGGAGAAATGGAAAGACCTAGAAGAGAGTAGGAGAAACCAAAGTAGTCAATGACAGTGAATTGCTAGAAAAATAAAATAGTATACACGTGTTGATAGGAAATGAATATCAAAATATTGTCCAATTAAATAAGCCCAAATTTATGGTACACTTTACAAAACTTATTGTACAATCAATATCTGGTGTGTTCGTCCAACAAAGTCCCATTTCTAAAGAAGGAGAAATATATATATATATATATATATATATTTGTTTGTTTTTTTTTTGTCTTTTTTTTAGAAGTAGAATTTTCAATAAATTATCATGGGAGCTATCATAATTAAGGTATTCACAAATTCTTTATGTGCATGAAATTGATTAAAATTCGTGTATACTTATATATTGTCTATTTAGTTCTTCGATTGATTTTTATATAATAATAAATTACTTTCATTAATGAATGATTTCGTGTCTGAATTAAATTTATTGGGAGTGGAGATGATATTGCAAATTTTTCTGGCGAAGCCGTGTCCCGTGACACCCTTTGTGCCTTCCTAGATCTTCCCCTGCTTGTGGAATATAAATTCATAAAATATATACGGCAAAAGGCCAAAAATACCCCTAGACTATAGGAACAAGTTTTAAAATACCCTTCATCCATCTTTTGGTCTAAAAATACTCTTCCATTCACCTTTTTGGCTCACTTATACCCTTGAAACTAACAATTCTCTCTTTATTCTTTCTTTTAAAAAAATATTTATTATGTGTCATTCTCCTATTGGATAATATAAAGACCCCACCTCAATTAGATTATTTCTCATTATTTATCCAAATCAAAGCAATATACCTCTTCAAAGACCCCAATTTATTTTATTAAAAAAATCTTGTTGTTTTTTTTGTATGTATTGTATTTTTTTTTGTTTCTTTTTTGATCCAACTCATTTCCATTTATTTCTCGCCATTTTCTCAAGATTTTACTTGGATTGAAGACTCATGACATAAGAAAAAATTAACGGCTAAGATTTAATTAATTAAATCAAGATGCTAAGCATGATATAGATAATTAATAGTTTATAATTTTTTTATTATTTCATAATCATAACAATTAATTATCTTATGCATAAATACATTACACATATTTTTCTCTATTTTTCTACTTTACTTTTCCCTACGGCTACGACCATCCATCAGTTTTTATTTTTGTAATTTTAAAAAATATAATCGTGCATTTGCTTTGCAAAGTTGGGAAATTGAAAATAGTGTTTGAATTACTTAGAGAGAACGATATTGACACTGATACTTATAACACTTTGATATGGGGGTTCTGGAGAATTGGATTTGTGGAACTGGGTTTTGAATTTACAAGCATTTTTTTGAAATTTGGAGAAACTTTTGTATGTAAGAGAGAATTTTGGCAGTGAATAGAAAAATAAATCAATTGAAAATTGAAAAAAAATGGTGGAAGAAAGAAGATAGAGAAGAAGAAATGGCAGAAGAAAGAGGGAGGAAGAAAGGATCCACCAAGTGTGAAACCCACAGTTAAGTTTAACATAATTTTTATTTTTAGTTAGTTTTCAGGGCTAAGGACCAAAATGATACTCTTTTTATATACATTAAGGACTATTTAGATAATGTGATATATATAAAGGATCAAAATAATTCAACCCCTATATATGAAAGACCATTTTGATCATTTTCTCCTTAGGATTTATGAATAACATAATATGTTACTATAATTATGGAATTGCTAATATTTTTTATAATATATTAATTATCTAAAACAATTTTTTTAAAAAAAAACTAGAGCAAATACAAAAATTACTAGATTTTTTTATTAAAAAAAATGGGGTCTTGAAGAGGTATATTTTTTTTATTTGAATAAATTATGGGATATTTTTTTAATAGTGATGAGACTTTTATTTTATCCAATAAGAAAATGAAACATAATAAATATTTTTTTAAAATAAAATAAAATAAACTTTGGTTGTTAGTCATAAAGGTATAAGTTAGTCAAAAAGGTGAATGAAAGGGTAATTTTAGACCAAAAGACGGATGAAGGGTATTCTTAGACCTTTTCCTATAGTCCAGGGATAGTTTTGACCCTTATATATATATTAGATAGAGAAATAGAGGGAGTAAATGGTGAGGGGAGAAAATTTCCCTATTGAAACTGGAACAATTGAGTTTTTTGCAAGTTTCCATGTTTTGGAGTCTTTGAAACTTGAACCGTTGACTTTGGTCAAAAGTTCATGAAGACGGCCTCAAAATATAATTCTGACGGTTCTATCAGCTTCGGAAGGGCCATTTTGGGCTAATGGCATGGTTGGTTCGAGCTTCGAGGCTCTCGGTGTGAGTTTGTGCCATTAGACGTTTTAACATTAAAGCTTTGACCAAATTTTGCTTCGGTCAATATTCTTGGTAAATGTGCTCGAACGAGAATTTTGTTGGCGTCATTAGCTTCAGAATATTGAATTTGGTCTAATAGGACCTTTGGATTGGATCTTGAGGTCTTCATTTTAATTTTGGACACTCAGTTGCTTTCTTTATAATAGCAAAAATGTTGACTTCAGTCAACAGTCTTAGTAAATGACCTCTAAATGTTGTTTTATCGATTCCATTGAGTCCGAAATGTTGTTTACAATTGAATTTCACATATGGTTTGAGTCCCGAGGAGCATCAAAATCAAAGTTTAGCTTATGCTGGTGTTGATTGCTTAAAGTGGCCTTTAGACATTATAGCGGTGTTAGAACAACTTTGACCAACTGCTAAAGCGTCCAAGAGATCGCTTTAGCGATACATGGGGGGTTCCTTAAGGCCCAAAATTTTCAATTTACTGGTTCAATATTCAAAACACGATATATTGGTCTCTAAAGCTTGTTTGATCCCATTTGTGCTGCAAATTATCAATAATTGTCGGGGATTTGCTTTGGGGACCTTGGAGCAGAGTTGTGGAGTCGTTTTTACGATAATTCCTCGCCCAAAACCTCTTAACTCTCCATTAATGGTGGTTCTTAAATTCTTATTGTGTGGGCTTTGGATGAGTTCTCGAACTTCGATTGTGCTCAAATTTTTATCACAAATTCTTTGATCTTGTAAGGGACTAGTAACGGGTTCAATTTTGAAATTTCATTAACGGGTCCCACGAGCCTATTTTGATCAAATTTTGGACGCAAGTTATATTATATTGATATGGGTATTGTTCTTCTCATTGTAATGTGTAGTTAATTTTATTGATAGTTTTGAGACATTCAGAGAACATGGTCAAAAGGCAGGAGACTCATTGATGGTTTGAGAATGCAATCCGACTTTGAGGTATGCTTCAATCCACTTTCTTAATTGGGATTTTTAGATATGAGGGAGCCTTCTGGAGTTTTGTGGTAGTCCTAGTTGGTCACTTTCTTCCTTTGCCTTAGTCTTATTCTCAGCTGTGAAGTTGTGTTTCCACTTGGTCATCTTTTTGTATTTGTCTTCATTTAGTATTCTTGGAGTTTGGTTATGGCTAGCCATAACTTGGAAGTGTGATTCCTTGTTGTTGCTTTCATTGTTTCTCGGCGGTTGTGTTGATATCTCTCGAGGTTTGTTTGTGATTTGGAGTGAAGTGGTGGCGCTCATCTGTGGCCTCAGACTGTAGCTTCTGTTAGAAGGTGGAACTTTGCTAAGATGGTTCATCTTTATGATGGAGTCAAAGTTATTCGTGGAATATATGATTTGGTTCTTATTCAGGATGTAATGTTTGCTTTTATCGTACTTGGTATCTTGTGTGGTTCATGATGGGAGTTGGTACCCTTGGGCCATTACCGGTCAATTAACTATGTTGATACGCCGCCTACCAGCTTGGTTTCCCTGGGTGGAGTAGTTTGTGGGCTCATAGTGTTGAATTTTCAGGAGTTCCTTTGGTAGGAGTAGGTCACTGGAGCTGGGCTCATTGGAGCCTTGTCATTCACAGGATAGTCATCCTTTGGAATGGAACATTTAGTTTCAAAAGGTGGTGTTTTAGTTGAGATTATTAGTTTTTAAGAATTTGGAGTGGATTTTTTGCTTTGCCCTGAATTGATTTCCTTGTTTTGGCGGTTATCATTTCTCGATATTCAACTGGAGCATGTTGTACCTTTGAGGTTTGTGTTGTTTGGGTTTTTAGGCAGGTATCATATGGTGTTGGAGATGTTCAAGATAACTATGGACCTACAAAATGTTCTTGATTGTTAGAAGATGTTAGATTTGGAGCATAAGGTGAGTATTTCAAAATTTATGAGTTGGCTTGCATCTGTAATTGTCATGTGTTTGCTCGATTCACTGGTTTCAGAGTGGTGTTGGTTTTCTCAGATGAATCAGGTGCTTTAAGGCAAGCTTGGTTCTGTTGGGAGGGAGTTGGAGCCCAAAAAAGAATTGGAGGAGTTTTTAGAGTTTTGAAGTGAACTTGAGGATTTTCCTCTTAGTCTGAGTTCTGTGTTGGCGTTTTTCGATCTGAGAGGGTAATTGAGGGTCTGGCAGAGCATGCGGTCTCGGTATCCTCATTTTTTCATGCCTTTAGGTTGTAACTGTCTTTCTATTTTCGCAGACGAAAGTCCTTTTTAGTAGTGGATATTGTAATGACCCTCCAGGTCATTTCTTCCGCTTTCCAATCTTTTTAGAATTTAGAGTTTTCCTGTAGCAACCCTGCTGGGAGTGGGATTTGGTCGTCGCGTTGTCCATTTGAGTTTTGTGTAAGTTTCCCTGTTTTGGAGAATTTGAAACTTGAATGGTTGACTTCAGTCAAAAGTTCAGGAATACGACCTCAAAATGCAATTCTGCCCGTTTCATCAGCTCTAGAAGGGCCATTATGGGCTAGTAGCATCATTAGTTGGTTCGATCCCCGAGGCTTTCGGTGCGAGTTTGTATCGTTAGGCGTTTTAACTTTGAAGCTTTAACCAAAGTTAGAGTTCTGTCAATATTCTTGGTAAACATGCTCGGATGAGAATTCTTTCATCGTCATAAGTTCCAGAATGTTGAATTTGGTTTAGCCTTTGGTTTGGGTCTCAAGGTCTTCATTTTATCTTTGGGTACTTGATTGCTTTCTTTGTAATAGTTCAATTATTGACTTCAACCAATATTTTTTGTAAATGACCTCTAAATGTTGTTTTGTTGATTATTTCGAGTCCAGAATGTTTTTTACAATCATATTTCATATATGACTTGTATTCACGGGACTCCAGATGATTCCGGAGCATCAAAATCAAAGTTTAGCATGTGCTCGTGCTGGTGCAATCGCTTAAGCAGCCTCCAAACCACTTTAGCAGTGTTTGACTAGTTTTGACCAGCCGCTAAAGTTACCAAAGGATTACTTTAGCGGTACCTGGATGTTCTTTAGAGCCCAAAACTTGTAGCTCGTTGGTTCATTATTCAAAAGACGATATCTTGGTCTGTAGAGCTCCGTTTGAGCCCATTTTTTGTGAAATTGTCGGGAATTGTCGAAGCTATGCATTAGGGACCTTGGAGAAGCGTTGTAGAGTCATTTTATGATAATTCCTCACCCCTTAACCTCTTATCTCTCCATTAATAGTGTTTCTTGAATTCTTATTTTTGTTGATGATTTGGATGGGTTCTTGAACTTCAATTGTGCTAAAATTTTGAGCAGAAGTTCCTTGAGATTGTAGGAGGCTAGTGACGGGTTCAATTTTTGAATTTCATTAACGGTCCCACAGGCCTATTTTGATCGAAATTTTAGGCTTGAGTTATATTATAGTGATATGTGTGTTGCTCTTCTTGTTGTAATGTGTAGTTGAAGTTATTGATAGTTTCGAGACATTCGAAGAATGTGGTTAAGAAGCGGGCGACTCGTGGATGGTTTGAGATTGCAATTTAGATTTGAGGTAGATGTCGATCTACTTTCTTTGTTGGGATTTTTAGAGTATATTTAGTATGAATTGCATGTGATTTAGGACTGTATTGGTCATATATTAGCCTTCCTTCTATTATTCTACCTTTTCTTGATTCTGTAGGAGCATTGGGCTTTTTGTGGGTGACGAGATCCTTAGTTTAGGATTGTAGCCTGGTATGCTTAGCATGTGTATCCGAGTTAGAATTGGTAATTATGGTCTTAAATTAGGGTTGAGCCCTAGGTGCCTTAGAGTGTGTACTTTCGCCCTTGTAGATGTAAGTTGCTCTCGATAGGGCTTGATTTTGGGTTGTTGACTGTAAGCTTGGTGTTTGAGATCTTGGTGGATCGTCGTAGTGGTAGGTTGACACTAGTTGTGCTTAGTCGTAGACTAGAGCAATGTGATTGGGTATGGTCTCGTTCCTTGAGTTATTTTTGTCCCTTTAATTGATTCAGGATCTCTTCTTGATTCATTTGCTTGTTGATTAGCGGTAGACTTGTTGTGATTTATTGATATATTATTATATTATTGGGACCGAGGCCGTGTTCGAGGAACAGTTGGATCCCGGGTTAGTACTGTGCGTCTTGCTAGTGTGGTAGGATTGTTGTTACATTTATCTGATTGCAAGTGTCTTCTTTGAATGCTAGTGATACATATATTGCATTGGTTTCTCATTCTTACGTGGTTTGTGGTACGATCTTGGCTCATGCATTGGTTCATCATTATCATTCATGGAGAAAGACAGATTTCACTCGACTTTTATTCTAAATTAATTTTAATAGGAGTCGTACCATCTAAATTACTTGTCACATTGATATTTGAGATTTATGAGGGGCGAGGACGTGCTCTTTTTCTACTTGAAACTTGAGAAGGATCTGGGATGTGCTAACCTTTTACTTGACTAGTCGGCGCGCCGACATCCTTTCCTGCGTGTTTTTGGCTACTCATTCCTCCGTTACCACGATGTAGATTACTTGTTGTAAGACCTAGATTCATGCCCATGCAGTGTATACAAACTTCCTGCGTCCCCTATGAGTTTCTCTTGCCGTGAGTACCATTGTATCAGATGAGGGAGCTGCACGAGTCCTATTTCTCCCTCACGGCTGGGAGGTAGGTCTATACACTTGGTTATTGATGGTCCTACTGCATACTATGTGTTCATTGCATTGCCTATCACTAGTTGTCACGATCCAGACCGTCGTGATTGACACCCACACTAACCCTCCGGTGGGAGAACCAAAACTAAAGCCCAACTAATCAACTTAACCAAAGTACTACACATTTAAAGCTACGGAAGCAGGTTTAAATAACTATATAATTAATACAGAGTCCCCATAAACTCTGGAAGTTCAACTAACATCTAATAACTACTGCGGAAATGCCCCTAGAACCTGAATGTCATTGTACCAAAACTCTACTAACGAAAAGTCTAAGAACAAGGGGTACAACCCCGAAACTAAACAAACACCTTAAACAAATAGTCTGAGTCCGAAAAGAGTGGACTTAAACAAGAGAGATCCATGGCAGCCTGAAAGAACTGGCTCACCCTTGATTCTGATCACGCTCAATAGTCACCTAGATGAGGTCTATCAATAGCCGCATGAAGAAACCCTGTACTCAACAAAGAAAGAGCAAGTGCAGTATCAGTATACAACCACCGTGTACTTGTAGGATCACACAGTTATCCCAATAAATGCAACATAAGCAAGTAATTACAACATCATAAACATGCATATACCAAACATATACAATATCAATCATCTTATCACGAAACATGCTCAATTCCACATTATCAATAGCAGGTAGATACGAAAACATCAATCACAAGCCAGTGGTCCTATCATGGAACTCACACATAAACTGTTAGTGTACCGGTACGTGGTACCCGATCCAATGTTTATGCTGGAATATGGTAACCTATCCCATATCTATGCCGGAACGTGGCAACCGATCCCATATTTATGCCGGAACGTGGCAACCAATCCCATATTTATGCCAGAACGTGGCAACTGATCCAAGTTAGTGTGTCGGAACGCAACATCCGATCCATTCAACAAGCCACAATCACAATCACAAGTATATTTTCAAATGATACAATCAAGTCATGATTCATGACATTCATCATTGATCTATCCTCATTTACAATTAGTGTGATCAATAATGCAACATTCCCATACATACATGTATTATAATGAAGCAAGAACAAACAGACATCACACAACATGAAATCACAACCATCACCTACCTCGAACAAAACTTGAATCTCCTAAGAAACTTGATTCTACCCCTTCCCGATTCTTTCCATTTGTTCTTGGTCTACAAACAATCAATATAACACTAGGATCAATAAACAAGACCTAAATACCCAGATTATAATCAATCAAATCAACCCTAGGTCGAACCCTTGATCTCTATACCCAGATTGGGGCTTTTTCCACCATAAATCTTAGATCAAAACCCTTCCCTATGGATTCGGTGAGTGAAAATCTTACCTTTAGCCTCAAGAATGGTGAAAAACTGTCAAGAAAACACCTGGGTTCATTCCTTATCTCTCAAAGTTGAAGTTTGCAGAATAAAACGTTTTTGAGGTTTATTTTCGACTTAAGCCGCGTCTGTCCCGCCACAGCGGCCTTCACCCCACTGAAGCGGCCTTAAACTAGTTGGAAAATCCTACCTCAGCGGCTTGCACGGAAACAATGAGCAATTTTAAAAATTTCAAAACCCCGTTTTCACAATACACCTTCATCCCGACACTCAGAAAATACCCATTCGCGCTAAGATTATTTTCGGGAGTTCTACTCGCCCGAATTCAATTCCGTAAAGTCATACGGATTCCTTAACATCTTAGCTATCTAATCATATGATCAAATTGCTTTCTTTCTAATAATGAAATTGTTGACTTCAGCCAATATTTCTAGTAAATGACCTCTAAATGTTGTTTTGTTTAATCTTTTGAGTCTAGATGTTGTTTACAATCATATTCTATATATGACTTGTGTTCACGGGACTCCGAATAATTCCGGAGCATTAAAATCAAAGTTTAGCATGTGCTTGTGCTGGTGCAATCGCTTAAGCTGCCTCCAAACTGCTTTAGCAGTGTTTGACTAACTTTTACCAACCGCTAAAGTTGCGAAATGATCACTTTAGCGGTACCTGAAGGTTCTTTAGAGCCCAAAACTTCTAGCTCGTTGGTTGAATATGATACCTTGGTCTCTAGAGCTTTGTTTGAGGCCATTTTTTGTGAAAAATGTCGGGAATTGTTGGGCTATGCGTTGGGGACCTTGGAGAAGCGTTGTAGAGTCGTTTTATGATAATTCCTCACCCCTTAACCTCCTATCTCTTCATTAATAGTGTTTCTTGAATTCTTATTTTTGTTGACTGATTTGGATGGGTTCTCGAACTCCGATTGTGCTCAAAGTTTGAGTATAAGTTCCTTGAGATTGTAAGAGGCTAGTGACGAGTTCAATTTTTGAATTTCGTTAACGGGTCCCATGGGCCTATTTTGACCAAAATTTTGGGATCGAGTTATATTACAATGATATGGGTATCACTCTTCTTGTTGTAATGTGTAGTTGAAGTTATTGATAGTTTCAAGGCATTCGAAGAATGTGGTTAAGAAGCGGGTGACTCGTGGATGGTTTGAGATTGCAATTTAGATTTGAGGTAGGTGTCGATCGACTTTCTTGGTTGGGATTTTTAGAGAATATTTAGTAGGAATTCCATGTGATTTAGGATTGTATTGGTCAGATATTTGGCTATC
The DNA here is from genome assembly GCA_029582725.1 of Solanum chiquidenum. NCBI lineage: Eukaryota > Viridiplantae > Streptophyta > Magnoliopsida > Solanales > Solanaceae > Solanum > Solanum chiquidenum. The sequence continues at coordinate 18,559 of JAJOOS010082081.1, forward strand.
GTCTATTATTCTACTTTTTTCTTGATTCCGTAGGAGCATTAGGATTTTTTTGGGTGACGAGATCCTTAATTTAGGATTGTAGCCTGGTATGCCTTACCATGTGTATCCTTGTTAGAATTAGTAATTATGGTCTTAAATTATGGTTGAGTCTTAGGTGTAGAGTGTGTACTTTCACCATTATAGATGTAAGTTGCTCCCGATAGGGCTTGATTTTGGGTTGTTGATGGTATGCTTGATGTTTCAGATCTTGGTGGATCGTCATAGTTGTAGGTTGACACTAGTTGTGCTTAGTCGTAGACTAGAGCGGTGTTATTGGGTATAACCTCATTCCTTGAGTTATTTCACCCCCTTTAATTGATTTAGGAGCTCTTCTTGATTTATTTTTTGTTGATTTGCAAGAGACTTGTTATGATTTATTGATCTATTATTATATTATTGGGACCGAGGCAGTGTTCGAGGACCAGTTGGATCCTGGATTAGTACTCTACGTCTTGCTAGTGTGGTAGGATTGTTGTTACATTTATCTGATTACAAGTGTCTTGTTTGAATGCTAGTGATACATATATTGCATTGGTTACTCATTCTTACGTGTTTGTGGTACGATCCTGGCTCATGCATTGGTTTATCATTATCATTCATGGAGAAAGACTGATTTCACTTTGCTTTTATTCTAACAGGAGTCGTACCACCTAAATTACTTGTCACATTGATATTTGAGATTTATGAGGCGCGATGAAGTGCTCTTTTTCTACTTGAAACTTGAGAGGGATATGGGATGTGCTCAACTTTTACTTGACTAGTTGGTGTGTCGAAGTCCTTTCCTGCATGTGTTTTCCTACTCATTCCTCCGTTACCACGATGTAGATTACTTCTTGTAAGACCTGGTGTAACACCTCAAAAACCAGACCCAAATTTTTTTAAAGAAAAATTACGTGAAGCAGTGAACCACAGAAGGGTTCACAGACCGTGATAAGGTCCACGGTCCATAGATCTGTCCGTGGTCCATCGTTGGACTCCACCAGTCCCAGACGTCCGACCACGGGACCCTTCACGGGCCGTGGTCTTGACAACGGACTGTGGTGGCATCTGTAGAAATAAGGCAGTAGACCCTCCCCCTCTTGCCATCCGTTAGACCCCCTCGCCCAAGTGAAGAACACGGGCACCTTCATGATCCATGGTCCCTCACACGGGTCGTGGGGGCGTCCGTGAAGTCTAAACATTAGACTCCCAGACCTGTGCCTCCAGACCTCAGCCCAAGTAAGGACCACGGGGACCTTCACGGTCCGTGGTCCTCCATACGAGCCGTGGTAGTGGCTCGTGGACCATGCCACCAGAACCACATGACCAAGTGAAGACCACGAGGGCCTTCACGATCTGTGGTCCCTTTTACGGTCCGTGAATGGGGCCGTGGTCAGTCCGTCTGCAGTTTTAAGTCATGGGTCTTCTGGTCTTTCCCTATTTCATTGGACCCCTAGACTACGTCAAATTAACCCTAAACTACATCGTTTTAACCCTAAACTACGTAGTTTTGATTAGTTCTAGCCTAGAAACATAACTAGAACTTACCTAAGTCAAATCTTTCATCAAAACGTAGAAAATTAGAGCGTAAAAAGGAGAATGAGGCAACCAAATCCTAGTTCAAGAACGCAACAAGGTTCCATCAGTTCCAACCCCGAAATTGAAAGATTTCTCTGTGGAATTCTTCACCAGGTATGTGGGATTTCACTAGTGGGTTCCTCTCACCCATTAGGTCCCTTGAATTCACTCAGATTTTTGATTCCCTATTACTAACTAGACTTAGGGTTTCTAGAATTTTAGCATATTATCATGAATTAGTTATTGTAATGATCAAAATCAGATTATCACATTATTACTCAATTTCTTGCATGTATTTCAGAACCCTAGCTATGTATTTCTTTAAGTTCTTGAATTACACATGCTAGGTTAGATATTTTAGTATTTCAGATATACGTGCCTCAGTTTTGAATGTGTCTTTATGAGTATATAAATGAACAATCTCAGTTTGCATGTCAATTTTGAGCTTGATTCAAATAATAGCTCCTTATGTCAAATATATTCCTGCATCCAGAGAAAAATCGTAAATTTGAAAAGCAAGATTGGGTCATACCTGTGCTTGCTTTGATTTCGGAATTGCAGTCCATTGTGATGAAATTTTTGAGGATTTCTCAAAAATTTCTCCCCTAGTTTAGAATATAAGATATATACCCACTTTATTAAATATTGTCATGAAATGTTTGAGGTTCCGTAAAAAATTCTGCCCCAGTTTCATTTGTGGGGGACTTTGTGATCCTGCTTCACTCAAAGAAAATTATTAGTTCAAAAGAAAAGTGACTGTCTTGTATTTGGACATTAAGGCTCGACTTTGAATCTAAATGCCAATTATGTTCAAGGTTGGGTCAATTAGCATCAGATTTGGGAAATAATGCTTTGAACGACCATGGAAAAGAAGAACATTTTATTTGAAAGAGACCGGACCCATCAAAGGGCTGCCTACGTATCCAAAAGGACATTAGGTAAAACGTAGTTCAGGAATACAAGGAAAATGAAAGGAATAAAAGAAAGCCTTTATCACAAGGTCTATAGTAAAAGATAGAGATACTTTGCTCATAAGAGTCTTGTCCTCGTCAATTTCTCTAATGTGATTTGCGCTTCCTTGTCAAGTGTCTTGAATACATATTTGTAGGGTCACCTTGAACAATGATAGCATTCACCATAGCAGGAACACAATTGTCGTTTAGTCATTCCTGTTGCACTATAATTTTTCTCTTTTCAATCATATTCTGAATCTTATTTCTCAATGCTGGACATTCCTCGGTTTCATGACCTTGAATATTTGAATGATAAGCACAATTCTTGGATAGATCAAAAGTTGAAGAAGAGTGCTTAGGAATCCATCCTTTTCTTGGTCTTAAAAGTCCTTTAGCCCATAATCTCTGAAAAATGCCAGTCAAAGTTTCCATTAAGGACGTAAAGGTACGAGGCTTCCTTACCTTAAGTTGAGATACTTGTGGGTCGTAAGGCTTGAAGCGCATATCACCTGAATAAAAAATAGTATGAACTTGCTCAGTGTTCGGATTACTTTGTTTTAGAGGTATAGAGGTGGATACATTCTTACTTCTTTTATCCAATGGATTTTCAGTACTTGAAGAGGAATTTGTTCATCAATAATTCTCCCAGACTGAATGCCATATTTCAATTCTTTTCCAATTTGAATTAGACTGTCAAAGATTAAAATACATGCGAAGTACAGTCTTGTGGTATATACCATCAAGTGATCTGATGAGAGTTTGGACTAACTCCTCTTCATGAGGTAAATGACGTACCTTGGAAGCTTCCATTCTTCATCGTATGACATATTCCTCAAAAGATTCATGACTCAATTTCCTTACATCGAGCAAGTCCAGCATTGTAGGATAATCCTTATTATTAAACTTGTATTGTTCCACAAAGTCTTGAGCCATGCCTTCCCATGCGAGCCATTTGTCAAAGTCTTGTTTGACGCACCAGGTGAGGGCTTATTCCTGATAAGCTTTGAATAAATAACCTCATCAAGAGAGCTTCATTATTTTCCAAGCCAACTAATCTGCTGCAGAAATCCTTGAGATGTGCAATTGGGTCCCCATGCCCGTCAAACATGTTGAATTTTGGAACTTTAAATCCCGATGGCAATTCAACTCCTGGATGCAAACATAATTTCTTATACCTCAGGTCATGAGCAGGTTTTGAGTTGTCTTTTGTCTACCTTTTTCTCCAAGTCATGCATTTTTTGATGTAGTACATCTAGCTAAGACTTCTCCATTTTATCATGTATTCTCTCACTTTGCAAAGCATCAAAATTGATGAGCATCAGAGATATTTGTTGAGGGAGAGTGCGAACGGGAATATGATGAAGATAGATAGTCCAAATTGTACTTTGTGTTGGATGAGAAAAAGGGTGATTGGAATTTTTTTGAATGTTGAACATATTTGTCATATTGCAGATTCTTAGTTGAGCCAAAGTCCAAATACTAGACAACCTTTAAGCAAAAGAAGTAAATCAAACACAAGCACGAGATACTACAAGCCAAAATTCATAATTTCAAAATGAGTGACACAATACTTTCAGCACGCAACAATAATGAAAATGTTAAAGCAAATAAACGCCCTAAAAGTAGAGGACCTCGTTGAGCCAGAGGTAGGCCTAAAACGACAAATAAATAATGCACAATAATTTATTCAAATCATATTTTACCAATTTGGAGTTTAGAGTCTAAGAAGATTCTGAACTTCATTTTGATATAATTTGGCTTGGTTCAATTATTATGATCACGTTGAAACATAAAATGCATTTTGTCTGAGGGTGTTGGGCCCTTTTAGACGATAGGGTGGCTACTAATTGTGCGGATTGACACCAAGGGTCAAACCACCTAGGGCTTATGTAGCATGTATGACCTAATTAAGATTTCTAAGAGTTGGTTCGAGATGAACTTGAAAGGGATTCTATGCGAGAAGGCTCATGGTTGCCCGGTAGTAATAGTATATGTTCCGTCCACGCATATGCCGACTCTCTATAATGGGTATTTGAAGAGAAATGAAGTATTTGTGAGAGGTGCAAAGGCACAAAATCATGATATAAATTTTTAAAAAAAATGAAAAGAAAGGAAGAAGAGGGTCCCAATTGGGGGAAGTATGAGTGGAATGACAGTTTATCAAAGCAGTAAACATTTAGCATGTAGATGAAAATCAGTAACACATAAACAATTATATAAAGCAGTAAATAAATAAATACATAAATAAGCATGCAAACACATAAAGGAATTAAGCAAATAAGGAAAGGAAATAGGGATTAACATGAAAATAAATAGTACAAGGAAAACAAATAAACAATGAAAGACATATAAAAACTTAGCATGCTAATGACCAAACAAACAATAAAGTAAACCCCATATAAAGCATGAAACATGTAATGGTAAGAACCTAGAATCCCCAACAGAGTCGTCATTCTGTCGCACCTCATTTTTTTCAAAACGAGCTTTTGATGCACAAACTAACAACTCTTTTGGGTTTGGGGCTGATTGAAGAGTCGCCACCAAACGAATTAAGGCGCGTTAGGGAACCTATCTAACCTAACTAATCTAACTAAAAGTCAATGAACCAGAGATCGGGTAAGGGTTCAAATTACCTTGATGGAAAGGTGTTAGGCATCCCTCGAGGTTCACAAATGTGGGTACCGGCTGTATCTCATCCAATTTATGTAGGGGTTACAAGTAGAAATTAAGGTCACTTCATTTATTGGTTATTTAAATTAAACATGCTTTCTAGGTGATATAATAAATAAACTAAATATTAAACAATTAATAAAGAGAGGAGCAAGGAGACATAAATTGCACAATTAAATAGGTGAATCAATTTTATTTCATTTAAACTACCCCAAACGATTATAAATATAAAATAAATAAAATTGAAAAGGATATGGGAGACCATGTAAACCAACATACTTTACGGATCACCACTCGACTTATTATTCGATCAACTTTACATTCGGAAAGACAACCAATGTTTGTCGTTTTAGGCCCGAGTCAATATCATCATCTCCGTAGGGCCTAACTACCCCTATCCCACCTTCCGCATACATAACGTCCTAAAAGGTGCTTAGCGCCCTCGCTTAATGTCTAAGAGGCATTGAACTACTAATAGGGAGGTTTTAGACTAAACTAAAAATAAAGGGTCCTAATTAGCCCCCCTAGACACCAAAACAAATAGGACGAGCATTTATCATGTAAATCTCAAGTTGACCTCTAGATTTTAATTATTAGCATGCTAGCAAACACAGAGACAAACATTATAACAGTTTATTGAATTTAGAGGGTAGAAAAATATTACAAATGTAGAAAGCAATTATTATTCGATTTTAAGGAGGGAAAGAAAACATTACAGTGGCAGAAAACAGTCTATTAGTTATAGAAAACATATCAGATTATTGTTAATTAATATGCTGGCACCAACAGAGTTAAAAGAGCTTACATAACAGTTGAAAGATCTCCTTGGTAAGGGTTTTATTCGACCAAGTGTCTCACCTTGGGGTGCTCCGGTCTTATTTGTGATAAAGAAAGATGGTTCCCTTAGGATGTGTATAGATTACCGCCAATTGAACAAGGTTACCATCAAGAATAAGTATCCTCTTCCAAGAATTGATGATATTTTCGATCAACTTCAGGGCGCTTCTTGTTTTTCGAAAATAGACCTGAGATCAGGTTACCATCAATTGAAAGTAAGGGAATGTGATATTCCATAGACAGCATTCAAGACCCGTTATGGTCATTATGAGTTTCTGGTCATGTCGTTCAGTTTAACTAATGCACCTTCAGCGTTCATGGACCTTATGCGTAGCCGCATTCTTGGTCTTGACATTTAGAGGCATAACTGCCTTTTTCTCTCGAGTACCTCACACCTAATAATCTCAATTTACCGCTCTTGATTTAAATTACTAAAAATTAATTATTAAAGAAATTGGTCAAGGTGCGCCACCGCAGCCTTGAATTTCTTTTAAGTGTTTCAAAGAAGATGTGTAACCACATTCTTAATTGAAACCATTTTTAACGTATCTAAATTTGCCTACAAAAATTAGTCTGCCAATTTTTAAGCGTGAATCAAGTGGTGCCGAACTACCACCGACCACAATAATAATATTAGTAATAATAATATTATTATTTCATCATAAACATGTGCACAATAGTTATTACTCACTGTTGAAATTTTCTTATTAGTTTTTATTTTATATATATTTTTTTTTTAAAAAACTAAGTTATTACTCAAAAGATAAAAGCAACACCTATATTTTTGCACAAAAATAACTTATCACTTATTTGAACACAACTCAATAGATAATTCATCAAAATTAATAAGGCACAAACACCAAAACAAATAATCACAAGTTATACAATTTTATTTCTAAATTTAATGATATAAAAGGTTCAAACAAATTTTAATATTATAATGCTAAAATTAAACACACATAAATTTGAGCAACTTCATGATATTAGAATCACATCTTGTTTAATAATGAAATCAAATTATACAATGAAGATTAAATGGTACCTCTTGCGAAAATTCAATTCATGAAAAGGAAACATTCCTAATAAGGAGCCACGAACTCGAAACCACGAAAGCAAACCTCGAACTCAACCTCTAAGTGTGGGGTTGGAAGGAATTAAAAAATGTTTTGATGTTTTGATTTTTTTTTCTATACGTACGAGTGTCTTTTGGTATGAATGTATAGTGTATTCTTTCTTCTTCTTCTTTTTGTACATTTTTTGTGTTGTGTATATCTGGGTGTGTGTGGTTTTTTTTTTGGGTATTGATCTGTTTCTTTTTCTTCTCGTTGGTGTGTGTCTGTGTATTCAGAATGTTGATTTTTTCTTATCCTTTTTTTGGTTTTTGTAAGTGTGTGGGTATTCTATGGGATGTGTTGGATTGTGTGATTGTGAGAGTGTATGTAATATGTCGTAGGTGTATGTGTATTATCTCTTTTTTTTTCTTTCCGTTGTGTGTAGTAGTAGTATTAATATAGTAGTGTATGTGTGTGTTGGTTGTTTGATATATGTAGTAGTAGTAGTGTGTGTGTCGTGTGAGTATGTGTGTATA
>JAJOOS010082086.1:0-13209 GCA_029582725.1 Solanum chiquidenum
GTATAAAGTTTAGAAAGTCTTCCGCTTGCTTTTTTTTTTTTTGAAATGTTTTCTTGGTAAAGAAAGTTTTAAATTCCCTATGGTTTTAGTGTCTATGCAATGAATGAATGCTAAGAGGCTTGTATTAGACCTCTTCGAGGTCGAGTACGCCGGTTACGACTAGGGGGTGCTCCCGGGTCGTGACACCATGGCTCATTTTTGGGCTGGTGGCCTACCACTTGACACTTTTCTTAGCCCTGTTGATTCCGAGGTGTTACACATCAAGTTTTCAAATTCTGAATTTGTCTATGATTCAGTTGATCTCATTAAACTCGTTCTAGATTCACTACTACTTCATACTATTCATTGTGGTTTATGTCACATTTTTTAAAACTAAGAATGTGAATTTTTTTTTGCAGTGCTAACAATAGGTGCAAAAATGTAATGCAAGTTGACGCTTCTTGTTGTTATGGGAGTTGTAGTGCAAACTTCTACAGCGAGGAAGCTTCTTGAGAATCCAATATTACCCGATTTATTTAACATCAATAGTGGATTTAATCAAATTTTAGGAGGTCTTGGCGGCGGCGGTAGAGGAGGAAGAGGCAGTAATGGTGGATTTGGTGTTGGCTTCGGATTTGACGAGGGTCATGAATCGAGTGCAAATGGTGGATTTAATCAAATTGTAGGAAGTCTTGTTGGCGGCGGCAGCGGCGGTGGTGGTGGAGGAGGCGGAGGAGGTAGTGATGGTGGATTTGGAAGTGGATTTGGAAGTGGCTTTGGATATGGCGAGGGTCATGAATCGAGTGAAAATGATGGTGGCGGTGGTGGCGGAGTTTGCGTAGGTGGTGGTGGTGGTTAAAATAGTGGTAGTGGTATTGGCGTCGGAGGAGGATGGGGCCATGGTGGTGGTGGAAATTGATTCCACCATTTAGCTCAACTTTTTTTTATGTAATAAGTTGAGCAAATTAGAAGCAAACAATTCGCTATTATATGGTTTGATCCTCTTTCATATTTTTTATTTATTACCATATGTTACTAAGGAAACAACAATCAAATTATAGAATTATCGAGTTTAAATTTTGTTTTTTAAGGGTCGTTTGATAGAGTTTATCAGTAAAAATAATGCATACATTAACTCTGTATATAACTAATTCAAGTATTAATTATAAATTTTATTGTGTATTATTAATACCATGGATTTTTCGGTATTAGTAATGCACGGAGTTTTAATGCATGCATTAGCATGGTTAAAGAACTCGTTGCCTCTCAAAAAATAATTACATCTTTCCACCATAATTGTGAAAAATATCTCTGTAAAAAAATATTGCCTAATTTATGTTGAGTGACCCCTAAATGCTAAGAAAATGATGTGGATCATGGTGAGGCTATACGTATTATTCTCGCAGGTCATTACAGAGGGTTTTGTAAAGATTTTGGAAAAAAAGTGGCCGAAAATCATATCACCAAAAAATACAAAATCTAACCACATTTTAATTCTATCCTTGACCCAATTTTCAGCCAAATCATCCGCCTAACATTCAACCACCAACTTAACCCACCCCAGGCGGGCGAGGCCTCAGGGTGGGGGTGGGGGCTCTCAAGGCGGGTGGGGCGTCGGGACGAGTGGGTCTGTTGACAATCAATTTTGAGCCTCCACAATGTAAATTAATCATCGAGCTTCTTTTATTGCAAATGATTTGAAATAATTGATTTCATAAAATGCACAAATTTTGCAAGTTATTTTTAAATGATTTTGTCACTTTTATAACTTTTAAACAATATATAAATTTCTATATAATTACTACCATTTATAAATATTCAAAAATTGTCTCAAAAAGATTTTTTTTCATTTTCAATTAAGTATTTTGTTAATTAGTTTAGTTTAATTATAATTTATATTTTGAGTTAATAAGTTAATATTTTGAATTAATTATTTTATTTTGTTAATATTAAGAAACTCATTAATTAATTAATATTAATTCATCTTATTTAATCTTTTCCCGGGTTAACTAATTAACTCAATTTGACTAAGTCTCAAATACAAAATCTAACCACATTTTAACTCTATCCTTAACCCAATTATAAGCCGAACATTCAACAACCAAATTAGCCTACATCAATTCCTTTTTCCAGCAGCCCAACAATCTCAATTAGTTGCCCAACCCGTTACTTCTCTTCAACATTCACTCCAGCAACAACTCCAACGTTCACAAACAATACAACGACAACATCAAACGGCTGTAATTCCAACGTTCACAAACAAGAAGCAATCAAAATCAGTATATTCATCGAGAGAAATTCAAATTTCAAATTTCAAATTCTCAAAATTCTCTTGTCGTCTTCAGTATTAAAGAGAGATTCGAAAAACACAATTCTTCATCAAGAAATAGGGAGCTCATTTTCTGGTGGTGAGAATTCTTCAACAGAGCTTGTCACTTTTATAACTTTTAAAAAATATATACATTTCAATATAATTACTACCATTTATAAATATTCAAAAATTGTCTCAAAAAGATTTTTTATTTTCAATTAAATATTTTGTTAATTAGTTTAGTTTATTTATAGTTTATATTTTGAGTTAATTATTTTATTTTAAAAAAATTAAGAAGCTTGTTAATTAATTAATATTAATTCATCTTATTTAATCAAGAGCCAGATTCACTAATTAACTCAATTTGACAAAGTCTCAAATTCAAAATCTAAACACATTCTTACTCTATCCTTGACCCAAATTTGAGCCCAACATTCAACAACCAATTCCTTTTTCCAGCAGCCCAACCCGTTACTTCTCTTCAACATTCACTCCAGCAACAACTCCAACTTTCACACACAATACAACGGCAACATCAAACGGCTGTAATTCCAACATTCAAAAACAATACAACGGCACAAATCAAAATCAGTATACTCATCGAGAGGAATTCGAATTTCGAATTTCAAATTTCAAATTCCAAAAATTCCCTTGTCCTCTTCAATGTTAAAGAGAGATTCGACAAACACAATTCTTCATCAAGAAATAGGGAGCTCATTTTCTGGTGCTGAGAATTCTTCACCAAAGTTTGTCAGTTGTATAAGTTTTAAATAATATATACATTTCTATCATTTATAAATATTCAAAAATTGTCTCAAAAAGATTTTTTTATTTTCAATTAAATATTTTGTTATTTAGTTTAGTTTATTTATAGTTTATATTTTGAGTTAATAAGTTTATATTTTGAGTTAATTATTTTATTTTGTTAATATGAAGAAGCTCGTTAATAAATTAATATTAATTCATCTTATTTAATCTTTTGCCAGATTCACTATTTAACTCAATTTGACTAACTCTCAAATACAAAATCTAACCATATTTTTACTCTATCCTTAACCCAATTTTGAGCCCAACATTCAACAATCAATTCTTTTTTCCAGCAGCCCAAAAATCTCACTTAGTAGCCCAATCCGTTACTTCTCTTCAACATTCACTCCAACAACTCCAACGTTCACAAACAATACAACGGCAACATCTAACAGCTGTAATTCCAACGTTCACAAACAATACAACAGTAGCAATCAAAATCAGTATATTCATCGAGAGGGATTCAAATTTCAAATTCTCAAAATTCCCTTGTCGTATTCACTGTTAATGAGAGATTCGAAAACCAAATTTCTTCATCAAGAAATAGGGAGCTCATTTTCTGGTGGTGAGAATTCTTCACCAGAGCTTGTCACTTTGATAACCTTTAAAAACTATATACATTTCTATATAATTACTACCATTTATAAATATTCAAAAATTGTCTCAAAAATATTTTTTATTTTCGATTAAATATTTTGTTAATTAGTTTAGCTTATTTATAGTTTATATTTTGAGTTAATAAGTTTATATTTTGAGTTCATAATTTTATTTTGTTAAAATTAAGAAGCTCGTTAATTAATTAATAATAATTCATCTTATTTAATCTTTAGCCAGATTCACTAATTAACTCAATTTGACTAAGTCTCAAATAAAAAATCTAACCACATTTTTACTCTATCCTTAACCCAATTTTGAGACCAACATTCAACAACCAATTCCTTTTTCCAGCAGGCCAACAATCTCAATTAGTAGCCCAACCCATTACTTCTCTTCAACATTCACTCCAGCAACAACTCCAACGTTCACAAACAATACAACGACAACATCAAACGACTGTAATTCCAACGTTCACAAATAATACAACGGCAACAATCAAAATCAGTATATTCATCGAGAGGAATTCAAATTTTGAATTTCAAATTCCCAAAATTCCCTTGTCGTCTTCACTATTAAAGAGAGATTCGAAAAACACAATTCTTCATCAAGAAATAGGGAGCTCATTTTCTGGTGGTGAGAATTCTTCACCAGAGCTTGTCACTTCTATAACTTTTAAATAATATATACATTTCTATATAATTGCTACAATTTATAAATATTCAAAAATTGTCTCATAAAGTTTTTTTTAATTTTCAATTAAATATTTTGTTAAATAGTTTAGTTTATTTATAGTTTATATTGTGAGTTAATAAATTTATATTTTTAGTTAATTATTTTATTTTGTCAAAATTAAGAAACTCGTTAATTAATTAATATTAATTTATCTTATTTAATCTTTAGCCAGATTCACTAATTAACTCAATTTGACTAAGTTTGAAATACAAATTCTAACCACAATTTTACTCTATCCTTAACCCAATTTTGAGCCGAACATTCAACAACCAATTCATTTTTCCAGCAGCCCAACAATCTCAATTAGTAGCCCAACTCGTTACTTCTCTTCAACATTCACTCCAGCAACAAATCCAACGTTCACAAACAACACTATGACAACTTCAAACGACTGTAATTTCAACGTTCACAAATAATACAACGACAACAATCAAAATTGGTATATTCATCGAGAGGAATTCAAAATTTGAATTTTAAATTCCCAAAATTCCCTTGTCGTCTTCACTGTTAAAGAGAGATTCGAAAAACACAATTCTTCATCAAGAAATAGGGAGCTCATTTTCTGGTGTTGAGAATTCTTTACCAAAGCTTGTCACTTTTATAACTTTTAAAAAATATATACATTTCAATATAATTACTACCATTTATAAATATTCAAAAATTGTCTCAAATATTTTTTTCTTTTCAATTAAATATTTTGTTAATTAATTTACTTTATTTATAGTTTATATTTTGAGTTAACAAGTTTATATTCTGAGTTAATAATTTTATTTTGTTAAAATTAAGAAGCTCGTTAATTAATTAATATTAATTCATCTTATTTAATCTTTAGCCGGATTCACTAATTAACTTAATTTGACTAAGTCTCAAATACAAAATCTAACTACATTTTTACTCTATCCTTAACCCAATTTTGAGCCCTACATTCAACAACGAATTCCTTTTTCCAGCAGCCCAACAATCTCAATTAGTAGCCCAACCCGTTACTTCTCTTCAACATTCACTCTAGCAACAAATCCAACGTTCACAAACAATACAACAACAACAACATCAAACAGCTGTAAGTCCAACGTTCACAAATAAGCAGCAATCAAAATCAGTATATTCATCGAGAGGAATTCGAATTTCAAATTTCAAACTCCCAAAATTTCCTTGTCGTCTCCACTATTAAAGAGAGAATTGAAAAACACAATTCTTCATAAAGAAATAGGTAGCTCATTTTTTGCTGGTGAGAATTTTTCACTAGAGGTTGTCACTTTTATAACTTTTAAAAAATATATACATTTCTATATAATTATTACCATTTATAAATATTCAAAAATTGTCTCAAAAAGATATTTTTATTTTCAATTAAATATTTTTTTAATTAGTTTAGTTTATTTATAGTTTATATTTTTGAGTTAATAAGTTTATATTTTGAGTTAATTATTTTATTTTGTTAAAATTAAGAAGCTCGTTAATTAATTAATATTAATTCAGCATATTTAATATTTAGCCAGATTCACTAATTAACTTAGTATGACTAAATCTCAGATACAAAATCAAACCACATTTTTACTCTATCTTTAACCCAATTTTGAGCCCTACATTCAACAACCAAATTAGCCTACATCAATTCCTTTTTCCAGCAGCCCAACAATCTCAATTAGTTGCCCAACCCGTTACATCTTTCAACATTCACTCCAGCAACAACTCCAACGTTCACAAACAAAACAACGACAACATCAAACGATTGTAATTCCAACGTTCACAAACAATAAAACGGCAGCAATCAAAATCAGTATATTAAACGAGAGGAATTCAAATTTTGAATTTCAAATTCCCAAAATTCCCTTGTCGTCTTCATTGTTAAAGAGAGATTCGAAAAACACAATTCTTCATCAAGAAAAGGGAGCTCATTTTCTGGTGGTGAGAATTCTTCACCAGAGATTGTCACTTTTATAACTTTTAAAAAATATATACATTTCTATATAATGACTACCTTTTAAAAATATTCAAAAACTGTCTCAAAAATATTTTTTTATTTTTAATTAAATATTTTGTTAATTAGTTTTTTTATTTATAGTTTATATTTGTGTTAATAAGTTTATATTTTGAGTTAATTATTTTATTTTATTAAAATTAAGAAGCTCGTTAATTAATTAATATTAATTTATCTTATTTAATCTTTAGCTAGATTCACTAATTAACTCAATTTGACTAAGTCTCAAATACAAAATCTAACCACATTTTACTCTATCCTTAACCCAATTTTGAGCCCAACATTCAACAACCAATTTCTTTTTCCAGCAGCCCAACAATCTCACTTAGTAGCCCAACCCGTTACTTCTCTTCAACATTCACTCCAGTACCAACTCCAACGTTTACAAACAATACAACGACAACATCAAACAGCTGTAATTCCAGCGTTCACAAATAAGTAGCAATCAAAATCAGTATATTCATCGAGAGAAATTCAAATTTCGAATTTCAAATTCCCAAAATTCCTTGTCGTCTTCACTGTTAAAGAGAGATTCAAAAATCACAATTCTTCATCAAGAAATAGGGAGCTCATTTTCTAGTGGTGAGAATTCTTCACCCGAGCTTGTCACTTTTATAACTTTTAAAAAATATATACATTTGCATATAATTACTACCATTTATAAATATTCAAAAATTATCTCAAAAATATTTTTTTATTTTCATTTAAATATTTTTTTAATTAGTTTAGTTTATTTAAAGTTTATATTTTGAGTTAATAAGTTTATATTTTGAGTTAATTATTTTATTTTTTTATAATTAAGAAGCTCGTTAATTAAATAATATTAATTCATCTTATTTAATCTTTAGCCAGATTCACTAATTAACTCAGTTTGACGAAGTCTCAAATACAAAATCTAACCACATTTTTACTCTATCCTTGACCCAATTTTGAGCCCAACATTCAACAACCAGTTCCTTTTTCCAGCAGCCCAACAATCTCAATTAGTTGCCCAACCTGTTACTTCTCTTCAATATTCACTCCAGCAACAACTCCAACATTCACAAACAATACAAAGAAAACATCAAACGACTATAATTCCAACGTTCACAAATAATACAACGACAACAATCAAAATCAATTTATTCATCGAGAGGAATTCGAATTTCAAATTTCAAATTTTCCAAATTCCCTTCTCGTCTTCACTGTTAAAGTGAGATTCGAAAAACACAATTATTCATCAAGAACTAGGGAGCTCATTTTCTGGTGGTGAGAATTCTCCACCAGAGCTTGTCACTATTAGGACACATCAACTTAATTGTAATAAGGCAAGCGGCAATAAGTTACCTGCGCGTCAATCTCTTCTGGATACTAGTTAGAGCTCTATTATATATTTACTTGCCCTTATGTTAGAATTCTATATATACCCATATATATGTTATGTAAAATCAACGATCAATAATATGAGACAGATCAGTTCATATAGTTTTATATGGTATCAGAAAGCCATGCCTGAATCTTCCTTCTCTACTTCTCTTCCTCTCTCAACCTCTATCGACACCATGTTTTCCTCTCCTCCTCCTTCTCTGAATCATGCACATCACTTTATATCCATTAAACTCACCTCCGCAAATTACTTATTTTGGAAAATGCAACTCCTACCTTTTTTTGTGTGGTCAAAATCTTCTTGGTTATATTGATGGAACTTTTCTGTGTCCCCCTTCTCATATAGCCAAAGAAGGAACCACTGATTCTCAACCCAATTCCGCTCATACTCTATGGATTCAACAAGATCAATTGATAATGCGCCTTCTTATTTTTTCCTTATCAGAAGAAACTCTACCGCTTGTTATTGGCCTATGCACCTCTCAACGGATTTGGGAGACCCTTACAACAACACTTTCCTCCCCTTCAAACACTCGCATCTTTAGTTTTCACATGACTCTACAAAATCTAAAACAAGATGATCTTTCTATTTCCCAATACCTCCCAAAGGAAAAATTACTTTTTGATGAACTTAATGCCTCAGGAAGGCCTCTTTGTCTCTCAGACCTAAATATCTAATTTTCAAAGGTCTTATTCCAGAGTTCAAAGACCTCGTAACCACATTATCTGCCAGAGTTGAACCTGTTACTTACTCTGAACTTCATGGTCTCTTACTTAATCATGAATTTCTTCATGGTCAGCCCCTATACTCATTAACCCTTTCAACAACCCAAATATCCAAACTACTGAACCCCACCCTTTTGCCAACTTGAGCCTTAAATCCAATAACTATCACACCTCAAATTCTACTCGTGGTAGAGGAAGAAATTCCCGAGGGAGGAATGGAAGAGGAGGACGTAACTCCTTCTCTAGGTCCTACAATAATTCTGGCCAACAATGGATAAATCAATCTGAATGTCAAATATTTAATGGCATAAACCATCTAGCTCCAACATGTTTTCACCGGTTCAACCACACAATCAATCCATCTGCTTATCTCACTCATCAGTCGTCCATACTATTAACTCAAAATTGGTTCCCTGACACTGGTGCCACTCACCACGTGACTCCTGAGTTTTCTGACCTTCAACAATTCGATCAATATCATGGAGGAGATAAATTACATGTTGGCAATGACACTGGATTGCCTATTCAAAACACTGGTAACTCTTCTTTTCCCTCTCTTAACAGAACTTTCCAACTCAAGCGTATTCTTCATGTTCCTTCCATTACGAAACCTTTACTCTATGTTCCAAAGTTTTCTCATGATAATAATGTCTTCTTTGAGTTTCATGCTGACCGTTTCTTTGTTAGGGATCCAACTACTAAGAAGGTTCTACTTTTCGGTCTAAGTGAAAATGGTCTCTACACTTTGCCGCTCAAGCTTTCCTCGTCCTTTCGTCCCTCTGCATATTTCTCTGCCAAGGCTTCTTCAAATTGTTGGCATCTCCGGTTGGGTCACCCACACCAAACAATTCTCCAGCAAGTCATAAAGAAGCATAATCTTCATGTTTCTAGTTTAGCATTGAATAAGCTTTGTAGTGCTTGTCAACTTGGCAAGTCTCACAAATTGTCTCTTCCAATTAGTTCTAATAAAAGTTCTTTAATTTTGCAACTTCTGTATGCCGATGTTTGGGGACCTTCCCCGTTTCTTTCTTCAGAAGGCCATCGTTATTTTCTAGTTATTGTTGATGATCATACAAATCTTGTTTGGGGTTTTCCGCTATATCAAAAATCTGATGTTCTTCCTTTATTCCTTCAACGCAAAACTCTCATTGAAAATCAATTTAATACAAAAATAAAAGTCATTCAAACAGATGGGGGTGGAGAATTTCGGGCTCTCATGCCTATTCTCACAAAACATGGCATTCATCATCGTTTTTCTTGTCCTCATACACATGAGCAACAAGGAAATGTTGAGCGTAAACATCATCACATTGTTGAAACAAGTCTCTCACTCATGGCTCACAGTTCTACTCCCTCGAAATATTGGTATTATTCCTTTGAATGCGCAATTTACCTTATTAATCGTCTCCCTTCTCCGATAAATCAAGGTCTAACCCCATACGAGTTAGCATTCAAAAGAATTCTAGATTATCACTTTCTTAAAGCATTTGGTTGTTTGTGCTTCCCATTCCTTCGCCCGTATAATAAAAATAAATTAATTTCATACTGCTCATTGTGCTTTTCTAGGATATAGTACAAAATACCATGGTTATCGTTGTTTGGATATTCAAACTGGGAAGATTTATTTCGCAAGGCATGTGAGGTTTAATGAAACACAATACCCATTTAGTTCTCAATCCATTTTGGGACCGCCTCCTCTAATCCCGAAATCCCCATCAAGTCAGTCCATTTGCATCTCTGCTCCTATTTATGCTACTGTTGGATCAAATCCCATACGTTCTTCCTCTCTTACCTTGAGAACATCTCAGCCAATCACTCCATCAATGGCCATTACACTTGTTAGTGATCAAATTCATCAACCAAGTCCCGTAACTCAGCCATCAATCTGTGCTAATGTTATTGTACCACCTTCACCAATTGCTCCCTCTTCCAAATCCATCCTTTATCCAGTGGTCGTTGACTCGGACACTACCCAACAACCTTCCTCTATTTCATTGGGTGTGGATTTCACAGGTTTCTCACCTCCTCTAACTGCTCGAGTATCCAAACCTGTTGCTGTCCATAAGTCTCGACCACCTAAGCCTTCCATACGATCTCATCATATGACTCTTCGCACAAAACATCCCTCCACTCATCTTGCCACTCTTCCTTTATCTAAAAACTGCCCAACTTCGGAACCCACTTGTTTCACTGAAGCCAAAAAGTTTGGGGAGTGGCGAGAAGCAATGGCTACGGAAAAATCTGTACTCCTTAAAAATAACACATGAACTCTCGTACCTCAAAATCCATCCATGAATTTATTAGGTTGAAAATGGGTGTTTTGAATAAAGAGAAATTCAGCTGGTGCCATTGATAGATTTAAAAAATATATACATTTCTATATAATTACTACCATTTATAAATATTCAAAATTTGTCTCAAAAAGATTTTCTATTTTCAATTAAATATTTTGATAATTAGTTTAGTTTATTTATAGTTTATATTTTGAGTTAATAAGTTTATATTTTAAGTTCTTAATTTTATTTTGTTAAAATTAAGAAGCTCGTTAATTAATTAATAATAATTCATCTTATTTAATCTTTAGTCAGATTAACTAATTAACTCAATTTGACTAAGTCTCAAATAAAAAATCTAACCACATTTTTACTCTATTCTTAACCCAATTTTGAGCCCAACATTCAACAACCAGTTCCTTTTTCCAGCAGGCCAACAATCTCAATTAGTAGCTCAAATCGTTACTTCTCTTCAACAGTCACTCCAGCAACAACTCCAACGTTCACAAACAATACAATGACAACATCAAACGACTGTAATTCCAACGTTCACAAACAATACAACGGCAACAATCAAAATCAGTATATTCATCGAGAGGAATTCAAATTTTGAATTTCAAATTCCCAAAATTCCCTTGTCGTCTTCACTATTAAAGAGAGATTCGAAAAACACAATTCTTCATCAAGAAATAGGGAGCTCATTTTCTGGTAGTGAGAATTCTTCACCAGAGATTGTCACTTTTATAACTTTTAAAAAATATATACATTTCTATATAATTACTACCATTTATAAATATTCACAAATTGTCTCAAAAAGATTTTTTTATTTTCAATTAAATATTTTATTAATTAGTTTAGTTTATTTATAGTTTATATTTTGAGTTAATTATTTTATTTTGTTAAAATTAAGAAGTTCGTTAATTAATTAATATTAATTCATCTTATTTAATCTTTTGCCAAATTCACTAATTAACTCAATTTGACTAAGTCTCAAATACAAAATCTAACCACATTTTTACTCTATCCTTAACCCAATTTTGAGCCCAACATTCAACAACCAATTCCGTTTTCTAACAGCCCAACAATCTCAATTAGTAGCCCAACCCGTACTTCTCTTCAACATTCACTCCAACAACAACTCCAACGTTCACAAACAATACAACGACACATCAAACGGCTGTAATTCCAACGTTCACAAACAATACAACGACAACAATTAAAATCAGTATGTTAATCAAGAGGAATTCGAATTTCAAATTTCAAATTCCCAAAATTCCCTTGTCGTCTTCACTATTAAAGAGAGATTCGAAAAACATAATTCTTCATAAGAAATAGGGAGCACATTTTCTGGTGGTGAGAATTCTTCACCAGAGCTTGTCACTTTATAACTTTTAAAAAATATATACATTTGTATATAATTACTACCATTTATAAATATTCAAAAAATGTCTCAAAAAGATTTTTTTTATTTTCAATTAAATATTTTGTAAATTAGTTTAGTTTATTTATAGTTTATATTTTGAGTTAATAAGTTTATATTTTGAATTAATTATTTTATTTTGTTAAAATTAAGAAGCTCATTAATTAATGAGCAACTTTCACATATAGCAAACAAAAAAAATCATATTTGTATGCTATATCAAAGTTTGCATAATTGCGCTCTATAACAAACATATATATGTATAATTCGATATACATATACAATTAAAAGCTATGTCTATTTCGCTATACATATATACAAAAAGAAACAATTGTATAATTTGTTGGCTCCTCTTCAGATTTGTATAATTTTGTTGGCAGGCCATTTGTATAAATTGTTGTTAGCCTCTCGTTTGTATAAATCGTTGATAAAAATATTTGTATATCAAAAATCGTTCTCTCTTTTGCTTTATACAAACATAAATTATACATTATACAAACAAAATTATACATTATATTTGTATAATCTATGTTTGTATAAAACAAGAAACAGAGAAAGGCAAAAGAGAACTGGGCAGGAGAATATTTGTATTGTATAATTATAAGTGTATAAGACGAATATATATGTATTTGCATGTGTATATATAATTTTCTTTCGCTTTATACAAACATAAATTATACATTATACAAACATAAAATTTACATTATATTGTATAATCTGTTTTTGTATAAACGAGAAAGAGAGAAATTAAAAGAGAACTGGGCAAGGGAATATTTGTATTGTATAATTATAAGTGTATAAGACGAATATATATGTATTTGCATGTGTATATATAATTTTCTCTCACTTTATACAAACAGAAACACAATTTATACAATTCTGTTGTATAAAGCGAGAGAGGCGAGCACAGAGGGAGCGAACGAGAAAGGGAGAGTGGCGAGCGAGAATTTGGAGGGAGAGAGGCGACTGGCAAACGTTTGCTACGGGGCACAATTAAATCAAACAGTAGCTACTCCAT
>JAJOOS010082101.1:0-18196 GCA_029582725.1 Solanum chiquidenum
TTTTATTTTATAAATAAAAATATTTACTTTGATATAATTTTTAAATATTTCTTATACTTTTTCATAGTTTTTATCTTTTAATATATTATTTCAAGTTTAAAACTTCGAATTCTAAATGGTTCAATAAAGATTATAGTCCACAAATGTTGATAATTATAATAAAGCTTAAATCAAAATCAAATTAATACTAATGCAAAAAGAAAATCAATTCAACACTAAGAATGACAATAATATTGAATATTTGTTCTTTGGTTTTACATTGGTTTAGACAATTCAAATACATAATCTAATTTTAATTTTCTTTAATATTTGTCATGTAACTAATAGGGATAAGGGTCTGAAAAATACCCCAACTTTGATCGAATTTGTTGTTGTGATACTAAACTTTCATGAGGACCTATTACCTCCCTAGACTATTTAATAGTGTATTTTTACCCCCAAAATTATTTAATAGTGTATTTTAAAGGTATATATGTGCCCAGGTGGACACATTACTATTCATAATTTTGTATTATTTTTTATGTCCACGTGGGCAAATATATATGTTTAAAATACGGTATTTAATAGTCTAGGGAGGTAATAGGTCCTCATGAAAGTTTAGTATCGCAACAACAAATTCAACTTTTGAGGTATTTTTTAGTCCCTTATCCCTAACTAATACTTAATAAACTTATTTTAGCATGATTTAGTACTTTTAAATTATGATCATTTTCATTATGACTTGTTAATTTGAAATATTTGTTTTACGCAATATCATTACTATTATTTTTTTGTTGGATATTTTAGTGTCATTACTCATATCATATTTTGTGTTATTTTCTTAAGAAACACCTTAGATAGTTGTATTTTGGTAGGACTAAAGAAATATTTGAAGTACAAGTAAATTATAAGTTTGTATGAATACTTTACCGGAAAAACCCGAAAATCCGAAAAACCCAAAATAACCTGAGGTTGAAAAACCCGAGTTTTATTGATTTGATTTGATTTATAGATTTAAAAATCCGACACAAATAATTTAGTTTGATAATTGAAAAACCTGAACCAACCCGATCATGTACACCTCTAACGGTGATAATTCAAAATGAAGTACGAAAGTGACAATTGTATAAGAAGATGCTATATTGAAGATTCCTTGGGTTAATTTTAAAAAAAAAACATTTTACTTAAATCTATGAATTTCTAGAAACAAATTAGCATCGAAAACATGACTCGTTACTCATAATTTATGATATCCTGTTTGATTTTATGAAAGTTCTTTAAAAAAAATTTGGACTTAAATCAGAATTTGTGAACCAATTAGTAAGAACGGATTTAAATTCAAATTTATTTAAAAATGTCATCAATGTAGCAACTAGAACACGAATAATAAACTCATAAACATAATTAGAAATTGAAATCGATTTAATTAGAAAAAAATATATATTGCAAAGTAGTACTACAACTTAAAAAAGTTAAAGAAGATTAAAACTAAATACGGTAATAAAAGTATTACATATAAATAGAGCCGTCAAAATGGGCTTAGCCCATGGAGCCGGCCCAACCCTACCCGTTATTCGAGTAGGGTTGGGATAAAAAATTTCAAGCCCATTTAAAACTAGGGCGTATAAGCCCGACCCATATAAGCCCTTGGCCCTTGAGGCTTGATCGGGGCTGGGCTGAGGTCTGCCCATGGGCCAAAACTTTTTATTTAAGAGTAATTTACAATAATCTCACTAATATATAATTTAATTATTTGAATATACGATATGTTGTAATATTATAAATTTTCGTACCCAGATAGTATCTCGAAATATATGGACTCAAAATTAGGTTAATTTGTTCTAAATATACTCTATCTAAGTAGATTCGCATGTATCTAGGATACATATACAAATCTCGCGCCCTCGCCTCCCTCCTATCTTGCTTGTCACTCTCTTAGCTCACTCGCATATCCAGTATGTGATATACATGCTAATTACACTAGATTTTTGTTAGTGTTATTGAAACAACATCATTGTTTGTCATATTTGATTTGAAAATCTTCTCATTTTTTTGATGTTATAGAATTGTAAGTTTGAAAAAAAAAAATTAAAAAGAAAAACAGAAGGGCTAGCCAGCCCCAGCCCTCGGCCCTTCTAGGGTTGGGTTGGGTTGAGCATTTTCAGGCCCTACCAAATGAAGGACCGGCCCACCCTAGCCCTTCAAATTCCTTGGCCCTCGAGGCTTGAGCCCGGTGGGCCGGGCCGGCCCTTTTTGACAGCTCTACCTATAAATGAAATCATGTACAGTTACGAACTATTTTGTATATCATTTATTATTATATTAACTATACCAAATAAATAATTGAAAAGTTCAATTAAAATGAAAAAATATTTCTATGTTGGGTGGAGCAGAAATCTTTGCGAATTTCTGCGGATACCTAAAATCGAATACTTGTACACTTACCCCAATTATTGTATGTAAGTGTATTTTGTCATCGATTCACTTTGGAGTTCACGAACAACACTTGTTGACTCAGTAGCTGTTCTGAAATTTCAACTGGAAGTGATCAGTAGACGTTATTTCTACAAAAATAATATATATAGTATCAATTACTGAGGCATTACAATCTAACAAATACATACGATACAGTTCTGTAGAACAACAGGGATACATAAAGCAATAGAAGATATCTGGTATCTTTTCCTATTTTTCATATTTTGAGGCCTCTTCTCCATGACCATAATTTTTGTACTTTCATAGTGCATAACTAACAATCCTCATGAATAATATTTTTACATCATCCCGCGTGATAAATATTTCATCATGTTTCTTGCTCTGTGGTGTACAAGGACCACCTTCAACAGCATTTTCAAAACTGTCCAGTTTGTAGACTATTCTTATTAATGATACAGATATAAGCCAAGCCCGAAACGAGCACATGATCTGCAAAATGCCATCTCCTCAGCAGCAGCAACCAGATCTGTGTACTGTCCATTGCCTGGTGATACTGTTCCAGTTGATTCGCGGTGTGCCTAGAATAATGTATCACAAGAATATAAGTACACACATAAAAAAAAAGGAACCACGGTGACAATGACTCCAACATAAATTCAACAGGACAAGTGTTTATCGGAACTTGGAAGTTTTAAGACACAAACTAGAACAAAATTGCGTGTTTTTTCAAAAACTTAGCAAGATCAATTATTGATCGATAGATTTCTCCATCTTGGTAGTTTTACAACATCAATAACACATGATACTGGGCCAAATAAAGGTCACCTTTAGTGATGGTTGGGAGTGTATGCGTCACCGTCTTACCTAAAGCAGAAAGGACACAGGGCCCGCAACCTACATGTAAGCTAAGACCAATATAATAGAGACATGGTCCTTAAAATAGAATAGTGAACAGTTGCTTTAGTCTGCCTTTTCATGAGGAACTTTTAATCTAATCATGCAATCTTGTCATGCTCAAGACTATAACCTCTTCCACTTGCTCGTTCCACTCCTGTCCCCCCTTTGCCTTCTGCCACATATGCTCTTACATACGCCAAAATAGACCACACTCAAGCACAAAGACATTAGCTACCAAAAATAGATGTGAAATCAACAAATTGTTCACCTAAAACCTCCCCTTGTTTTCCTATTTATAAATGAGAAATCCTGAGGACAAAGTGACACACATTCAATACTTGGTGGATAATGGACCTCTACCTGTCTACTTAAATAACAAGCTTTTGTCTACAGTAGGATTTGACCTCATGGTGTACACTTAAGTCACACATCATGCTCTTACCCCAAGACCAAAGGCCTATGCTCCAATTTTGAAGAAGATGGGTCTATCAACATACTCAGATGAAGGCCTTTGCCTAATATACCCAAGTTCTTGCAATGACCCAGGTAGATTAGCTGTCTATTTCTCAATGTTGAATAAGATGAAGACTAGCCACAGAAACCAGCCAGTCAACCATCCGTTTAGCAAATCACTAAACCTGTCCATGCAAGCCCACTTTATCAAACGTGAAAGGTATCACCTATGTTGCTCGGACTCTTCAAAAATGCCAACGGGTGCGTGTTGGATTCGCCAAAAGTAGGGTATTTTTGGAGAATCCGAGACGGGTGCGGCATCAAAAGTGAATAGTTCACGCAACTAAGGGTATCACTTCCCACAATAAACAATTAAGGCAACCTTGCTGAAACATATGCATTATGGTGGAGTTTGTAGGCCTACTCTTATTCCAGGGTAAAACTCCAAAACCAGCTAGGTAACAGAAATCCTATAAATCCTACTGGCTAATACCAGCCAAAGATGATCAAGAGTAAGGGACAGAATGAAATAAGCTTTAACCTTTACCTAGAAAATTACAAAGAATTACAAACTTGGATTTTAGAAAATCTGCATATCTGAGAAATAAGAAATACAAACATAAGAATTTCTTGCTGCAGTTAAGAAGACACAACCTTCAAAAATTTGGACCAACTATTAATTTTCTTTTCAATAAGTTCTAATAGACTGGCATCAGAAGTGTGAAATGAAACTTTAGACTTTGGCTACAGCAGTATTCTTCATGTCAGAGAAGATTATTATTATTTTGATGATGGTGGTGTCTAGATCAACTTGAGCGCATCTCAACTAATGTCTGAGAAGATAACTGGTTTGTGTTCACAATCAAAAGATGACCCAAATTTTGGATGTAGAAGAGAAAAAGTGGAGTAGGGTTTTATCATAACTTAAATACATGTAAGTTTAAATCCTCACAGACTGGCAACATGACATAAACCATGTATTTGCGGTGTATGGAGTCGTTGACCTGAATTTAATAAACAAATCTACAGCATATAGTAAAGCTCTCACAAACATAAATACAAATAATCATAGTAAGAGGAAAACTAGCTGCAATCCTTATTAGACATTAAAAAATCTTACAAGGCTATCTTACGTGACAGATGATAGGTTGGCCTCCGCCTTACATTGACAAATTCAATGATTCAAGCTCAAGATCTGCCAAGTCTGAGAGGAATTTTAAGGGCTTCTATGACATATTTATTTATTTGTTAATCGCCTAATACTTTTTTCATTTTTATTTAAGCTTTGAGCTACATCGAATACATCTTAACTACCTTTGTTTAATCATATACTAGCGAGTTTCATAAATCCTCACAGGAACAACTTTGTACTTCAGTTTTTTAGCGGACTTAGGTTTTCAATCTTCTAGCGCCCAAAAATCCTACCACTTCATCATTTGGCAAAATGAATTGCAATAAAGGAAAAATAAAGAATGGCCATTCATGTTGGAACAACAAAAACAAACAAGCCATATTGGCTGCACAATGATTTACTTCTAAAAAAGGAAGACTTATTATAGCCAATTCTTGATCAAGTCTCCTTGGCCCTTGCTGATTATAATCAAACATAGAAGCATATTCAGAAATGGTAAAGGGGGAAGAGGAAGGGGGGAAAAGATAGAAAAAAAAAAGATGAGGCACTTATTCGGAGGAATGATCATACCTCTCCATCTGATCCGCGTATAGTGACACGATAAACAACTGTCACACTTCCATTATCTGAGAAAATGACATCTCGTACTTCCCCACACCAGCCTGTCAAAAGAAATTTAATCATCACATATGCTCAGAACATCAAAATTAATTCCCAGTGTATACACCAGTAGTCCGATAAGCCACATTAAGGTCATTTGCACATATTTTTCTAGTCATTTCCAGAAAAACTCAGAAACAATAATAGCTAAGTACAAAACAAATCAATCATTATGCTGAAGCTTGCAACACATATTACTAAACCAAAAATGGAAATGCCTCATAGAAGTTACAAGGGCAAGGGATAAAGCATCAGCACAATGAAGTGAAAACATTAAGAGAACTAGAGCAAAAATGTTGCAGCAAAAAAATTGAAGGTAGAATTATAGGGCCGATCAGATCGAAGAAGCATGTCATTTCCAATTGGAAGAAGAAAAACGAATTCATAAATGGATATTTTGCAGGATCTACAAACTTTAGCACCAAAAACAAACATATGGACATCAGCTAACCACATATTTTCTTTTAGGTAGAACTTAGGCAGCACATGAGTTCTTCCCATGTGTACTAGCCATGGTGAACAAAGTTACCTGGTACCTGTTATTGGTGGCAATTATCCCGTAGAATTAGCCGAGGTGCGAACAAGCTGGCCCAGACAGCACAGTTTCAAAAAAATAGATGTATTTTAAGGATGTCTAGGGACAGAGCAGAATATGAGAAATGCAAAACAGTGAGGAGCAAGCAGACATGAGAAGGTTAAAGGAAACAATAGGACGGAAGGAGAAGAAGAACAAAGGAAACAATAATCACTGAAAATTTCTGAAATATCATTGATTCATCTGCCTTGGCCACAACTTTAGGTGTTTCCAATGAAAAAATTAGTGGGTAAGAATTTCAAGACTGCTTGCTGTCCATTGGTTATCCCATATTTCCCAACTCATCTAGACAGCAAACTAAACAATATCAAGGGTGAAATTTGTCTAGATGCTAATTTAGCTACAGTCAAAACTAGCATTAAAGATGAATGGATCATATATCTACTATCTTTCCAAAGTCCAAGCTCATGTTCCCCAGAGATATAAGTAGCTTGATCTCAATATTAGATTTTAAAAGTGAAATCCAGATCGCCACATTTCTGTATCAAAATTGTGAAAAGCATTAAAGATCAGAAGACGCGATAGGTTCATTTATCCAAAATTGTTTTGACTGAAGAAAGTTGCAGAAACTTAAACTAATAAAAAGAATGAGGATTGCACCATTATCAGAAGTGCAAACCAAGACATAACAATATGATCTTGGAGATGTTTAGTTAATTAAAACCAGTGTTTTCTTTATCAGTTAATTAGAACCTGTGGCTTAAGCTTTAGGGTACCCCAAACATAGACATCTCCTTCTGTTTTTGATGTAGTAATCCAAACAAAGACATTTCCTATGGCATACAATCAACAGTTCACAAAACTCTTGACAAAACCAGCTTTTCAGAGGAAGAAACTCTCATGGGATTGAAGGAGGAAGTTCAAGGGTTAGAACATTCAAGCCCCCAACCCTTAATTATGCCTAGGGCTTGGGAAAATGGAAGGGATCATTCTACGCTGTGAGAAAGGAATATGGAGCTGGAGAAGGAACCTTGAGAACTGACTATTAGGAAGTTCATTGAGTAGAACAGCTAAAAATGTCAAAGCTCTGGAAGCTATGCCCTATTGCAGGTTTGAAGATATAAAATGAATTAGTTATGCTTTATTTTAAAATTTTCATTTTATGGAGGATACCGAAAAACAATAACTTATGATGGAGGAACTAGGAAGTTAAGTAACAGAAAATCCTAGACACAATCTTCCAACATAAAAGAAGACAAGAAAAGAAGAGGTCTCTATGGTTGAGAAGTGCATTTCTTCAAATGTGCCGATTCAGGTTTTAAATACTGCCAATCCAGAAGAAGAGTCACCATGAACATATGCACAGGAACATCATTTAAGACATGTTCTCTGTTCTAGGCTCAAGGGATTCCTACTTCTAGTGATGGTCCTTGACTACCATCCTCAGAATAACTCAATTCCTTTACAAAAGAAACTATTTATTAGCAAATCACAGACAAAAAAAATTGGGGCTTTTCCACCAAATTTCATGTCAAAACGTTTCCATTAGTTCTGAAAAAAGAAAATAATGCAATCTCATCTACACGACCAAATTACACACTTTTTCAATCCTATTTCTCTACTGGTGATACAGTTAATAGAACACAGTCATAAGTAGTATACAACAACAACATAATGATAAAAGAATTAAACAAAAATGCTACCGCACCTGGAGCGTAGAAGCTCAACATCCGGTTAGCATGGTACCTAAACAATTAACAATGTCTTCAGTATCAGATCAACAGAAATTGCGGCAGCTGATCTTAACTAAATACTCCTTCAGACTGATTTAATTCATGTGAATTCTAATGTTTAATTATTATTTTTTACATATTCAGAGAGTATATAAATTATATAACATCCTGTAAACAACAATTTCTTAAACTAAAACACATTTTAAAATTGTGCCTGAAAAATAAAAAATTATAAAGCTAAAAAAAGAGAAATGAAATTACCAGGTGATAAAGGTGGAGTGATCATCATTGTTATCAGCTTTGATGATGTTATCAGGAATTCTCTTGTTCAGGTCACGTAGGATCTCGGCCAAGGGACGAGTAATGCAAGACGAAGCCTTGTCTAGTGGCACCACGTAGTTCGTGTTCGGAACCGATGATGACGGCGATGAAGCGGCGTTCTTACTAGCGCCGACGCCGTCACCGGTGCTACTGTTGTTACTGTTCCGGTCCAAAGCTTTGACTTGCAGTTTCGATGTTCTAGTAGAAAAACTATTGAAGCCGAAATGAAGTTCCGCCGCCGGAATCCGCCGTGGATTTGGGAACCGCGGTGTTGGTAGGTGGGCGTCTGCCGCCGGCAGCGATGACTTTGTGCAATGCGCAAACATTTTGAGTATTTTTCGCAAACGAAAAAAGAAGAAGAAGTAAACGTGGCTTCAAAGTTGTGAGTCCACAGGCTTTCGCAGACTTCTATTTAAGGTCTTGTTTGGATGTTAAAGTTTGGTGACGTAACTCACGAGGCAGAGTTAAAAGTGCGTATTGATATACAAGTATCTCAATAGTTAATTTTAAGTATTTTGGGTCAATAATTTTAAAAAGTTAAAGAGAGATTTACGATGATGTTACATATTGTATTGTAATGGGACAAATGTAATGGAGGCTCGTATCTAGTATCTTATGTGATACAAATGTGTCTCCAAGACTTGAAGATAAGTTTTATAAAGTGATTGTTACACTAAGGGGTTGTTTGATAGTTGGTTAGAGTTATTCATGGATTAGTTATTCTTGTATTAGTTATACATATATTAGTTATTTAACCTTTTATCCTACATAGAATTCCGCATAACTTGTTCATGTATCAGTTATGCACGTTTCTAAATTGCCAATCAAACGTCTTATTAATTTTATACATGAATAACTTATTTTTATCTACCTACCAAACATCATATAAATTATATGAAAAATAATACATGAAAAACTTGTTTCTTATTAAGTTATCAAATGAATGCTAACTATGTTATATGGAGTGAAGTATTAACCGATCAAGAACTCGCATGACTAAAATATGAAAACTTATCTATACAAAAATATCTACCAAACATCATATGAGTTATATGGAAATTAATATATGAATAATTTATTCTCTTACCCAGCTATCAAATAACCCTTAACATGTTATATGAAATGAAATATTGACCGATCAAGAACTTACATGTCTAAAAGATGAAAAATTATCTACATTTGATATTTATATTAAAGAAGAATATGAATTGATGATCATGGCTAAATAATAAATTAAAGTGAATTCATATATTATTAGTTATATTTTATAATTTAATTATAATATGACAATGTATATAAAGATACTACATATTATTAGTTTGATATCATTGTTTGGTAGAAATAAATTTCAACAATGACAATACAGAGTTCAAAGTTCAAACCTTCCACTTGTGAATCGTAGAAGATTAGATATGTGGCCTCTCTTTTTGTAATGGTGGTCCAAGTCCAACCATGGACTTATATTCCTACCTACTACAGCATCCAACCTTTAATAATATTTGTATTATCGAGTGATAATAATATTTCAGGCAAGAAAAGTATAATCGATGGTTCACATAGAAAATTCATATATTTTATAGTTTAAGTATGAAATTCAAAAAATAAAATTATTTTAGATGTATTTTGTTTTATCAAAATAGAAAAATAATGGTCAAATTTACTTTTTTGTTATATGTGAAAGATTAATTTATCAGTTTGTTATACTATCGATTCAAAATTATTTATGTTAGGCTCGTTTAGGTTGAACATCTCATTTCTACGTGGTACACATTTTGATAAAGAATACATCATATGGAATGTCACTTTAGTTTGGGGCGCTGAAGTGGTATGTCAGGTAGTGTTCATCTCATCAAAATGTCAATGGTATATTGGATTGAGTGTCCACCTTAAGCCGTCCCAATGAAAGAAGGGTAATTTGAACCATTTAAGTAACAACAAGAGAAAATTTAGATTAAAAAAAAATCATCTTTAATTATTGATTCATGAAAAGATAGTAATTTTTTTATATTTAAATAAAAATTTCTTTAGATACACACCGATAAACAATTCTTTATTCCTTCATACAATATTAAAAATAGATGTTCATTTTTTATTTTTTTTTGGAAAATCAAGATTAATCACACATTGCTAATTAACAGCAATCTCATGAGTCCAGTATGATTCGTGCAAATGTCACTATGTAAAATCATGTGTGTTTTGACTGTTGGAACATCTTCCCATCTTTCTTTGAGTACTCCCTGATTTGATGAATGCCCTGTGTAAACATAAAACCAATTGTATTAGTAAATTTATCTTTCAATCCTACTTCATAAGTAGTCTTCATCAATTCATGGCTCTTCATTCCAAAACCAACAACACAATTTCAGGATAATTTAGTTCACGAACCAAATAACCTCATAAAGTTCAAATCCCGGGATAACATAGTCTGCAAATCAAAGGACCTCATAAAGTTCAAATCTTGGTATTTGGATTAACTTAGTCAGCGAACCAAACAACCCCATAAAGTTCAAATCTTAGTATTTGACTTCCACCAACACAAATACCAAATAACTCTATCCATAAGAATGCATAGAAATAAATTACCAAGAATAAAATACTTGATTTGAAGTACCTATAGCCCATTGTAACATACCATCTAAGGAAGAGAAACCACCATAAATATCATCCTCGTTATTGTTCATCTTTAATTAACGGCCCTAACCAAATTGACTGGAATTTTAGCCATCTATGAATAAATTTTAAAAGTTTGACAAATTCAAATATTTTTTAAATTTTGAAATTCAACTTAAATGAAGTTCAACTTTAGATATTTACGTTTGAAGTTATATATTTTACAAAGCATAACCTCACTGTTTTATCGTTGACAAGCTGTAATAGCCAATATAAAATAGGCATACAAAATATAATCATCGTTTTTTTTTATGTGAAATAGATACATAAGTAATTTCGTCGAAAATTGAATATTCTCTTAAATTTTTCAATTTCAAAACCTCCATGAGGTACAAATTCTGTAGAACCAAAAACAAAATTGATTTGTCTCATCACATACATTACATTGCTATCAAATTTGCAAGATTGATTAAAAGTTAAATAGTTGAGAAAATTGGCTCTGACTTAAATAGTAGCACTTATAAAATTAGCCCAAGTCGTCGTCAGCGCATAATGTTACTAGTGTTGTCCTAAACAGATGATGTACCAATTTCGAGTCCATGTCCAGATGAACAAATGGCGTGGGATGATGAAGATATCGATCCACTTGGCTACTTCCGCGCCTTGTCCCACAGAGAAGAATGCAAGCAGTATGAAGTTCAAAAAGGGGATCAAGCCAGAAACTGTCATCATAATGCAGCTTGTGTAACCTGTCATTTCAAGTTTTAGCAGAGGATCCAAGTTCAACTTCAAATGAAAAGAAATCTATATTAATGTTTCCGTCACCTTATTCATCTTTTGAAGGAAGGTCAGGTTAACTTCTTTACGAAGACTCTCCACATCCATTGTGTATTCTTCTCTAAGATCATTTAACTGTTGCCTCGTCCTTTCAAGTACCTCGTTCAATTTACAGAAGTCTATGAAGAGTTGGAACTTCAGTCGATCTAAGTAGTAGTATGTTTTTAATTGCATGCAGTTAAAGCAATATCGCATGTCAATCCCATAACAGGCATGACAATATTTTGTATTACAGAGGCCTTGTTCAATGTATTGAGGACGGAAATGACATGAAAGATACGTGGGATAGTTCAAATAAAACAAGTCAAAACATGAAAAGAAGATTTATGTCTGTTCCATTCTGGACCCTACACCAAAAGCGAGTATCTTTTCCATCATTAAAGATGAAAATGAGCCCCCATCCCGACTCACACAGCTAACAGGTTTCTTCAAAAGTTAACATCTGATAAGTTTCTTCATAAACCACCAAAACTTTTCCTATGAAGAAAATCACAGTTGAATTTCTTGTTCTGAAGTGATCATCCCAACAGACTTTGACCCATACTCAAACCCAAACATCATCTAAATTAGAATTCAATCCAAAAGACTTAGTCCCAATGAAAACAACTGTGGAAACAGACATCGCTCTACTGATTACTTCTTCCATCTAACCACAGTAAAACAGACTGATATAGCCACTTGCAAAAAATGAAAGTAGGTGTATGGTTAAGAACTTAAGATAAAGGATAAGATCCTACAGAGCTACATTTTAACTTTGGAGGTATATGGATGTACTGATGATGGATGCAAGTGTGGATTTAACGTAAAAAGACCATCAACACTTGCTCTTCACAAAGGTTGCTGAGGATGAGGATCATCTCTAATATTTGAAAACCTAAGGGATGCATATGAAGTTTAGACAACTAAGGTAATTTTGAGATTAATGCCCATTCACATCAAAGACTACACAAACCTTTTCCTTTAGATCAAGATCACTTGATGCTATTGAATCAACAATGGCCTTCAGTAACAATCGATTGCTAAAAAAGGAAACCTCAGCTGTGTTCTCATTTTCCATCTGACTCTCAGCTAAATCAGCAATAAGAAACAGTGACTTTTTATGTACCTGATATCCAGATTTGAATTCCTAAGAACCTCCTGCATACAAAGACAGAGAAGGAAGTCATACACTGCAGCAGTAAACTAGTTCTAACTTGACTCAATCTTCAGACGGATCACCTGAAGCATCGTATCTCCAGCTTCCTCATAAAACAAATTTTGGCTGTTCACGTTATTTCTTATTAGTGCTGAAATAGCAAATAAAGCTTTTACAGTTTCTTCAGTTGTGTGAGATTTTATCATCTTCATCAGCACTTTCAATGCCCCAAGTTCCAGGACCTGAATACATAAG
This sequence comes from Solanum chiquidenum, assembly GCA_029582725.1. Lineage (NCBI taxonomy): Eukaryota > Viridiplantae > Streptophyta > Magnoliopsida > Solanales > Solanaceae > Solanum > Solanum chiquidenum. The sequence goes on from JAJOOS010082101.1 coordinate 12,984, forward strand.
TCATTGCACAGAGTCAATACAATAGCCAGTAAATTTAGAATATAAACACAGAAACTACACAGATGAAAGCTACAAAGAAACTAAAGCATTAAAGACCAAACTTGTATAAAAACATAGCTCCAATACCTGCTTCTGAACAATGGGGTTATTTTGATTGGCTATGCCAAGAACCCATGCCGCAGCAGTCCTTATTTCTGGTTCAGAATGATTTAAGTATTCTTATAAGTACGCTGAAGCCTCCAAGTTTCTGCAGATCTGGAAATTAAAATCATGTAAGCAATGAGAAAAGTATACATGTGCACTCAATGCTATCTTTAAATGAAGGAATGGTGAGAATCGGTTGATGCCTGTATAAAGGAAAACTATTGATGAATCCTCAAAACATTAACAAGTACTCACATTACACATAAGCATCATTGAGAAGCTTCATAAAACCAAGATTAAGAAAGGGTGCTAGAGTTCCTAAGAGGTCAGCTGTATGCTCTTCTAGTTTGAGCCTCCTAAAGACTTGATTATAGTCTTATTAGGTCTCAGAAGTGTGTCTATTTGGATTATAGATGCTAACGAATTACTACAGTTGATATTAAGTCAGACATCATGTCTCTCTGCCTCACAGAGGTAGGGGTAAAGTCTGCGTACACCTCACCCTCCCCAGACCCCACTTGTGGGGCTATACCAGGTGTGTTGTTGATGTTGATATTAAGTCAGAAGTTATAAAACCAAAACCAAAAGTGGCAAAAACAAACATCTGTAAGACTGTAACAAAAGAAGTCCTGAGAACTATACATACCAATTGCATTATCAATATGCTCAACAAGCCAACAGCTCCTCTAAGGCACGAAGATGATGCTCCAAAGGTAGGGATGAATTATCTAAATCATTAACCGCAATCAACATCAACTGCGCATCTGAGGGCAGTTTTAGCTTCTCCAACAGTTCCTGGAGAGAAACAATATATAAATGTATGAAAACCCAAGTGAAGAAAAAAATCATATTAAAAAAGGACCCTTTGGCGTCTAATACAATTGCAAGAGGTGGCAAAATAATTCCTCATTTCTTTTTTTTTGTTTTTTTGGGGATAAGTAAATCAAATTAAAAGATGAAACAAAAAGGATACACAGGTACAGACGAGATGTCCTCACCTATGTCCTATCAGTGCCCACTCCTAAAACTACCACAAGCTACAAAGAAGCAAGGAAGATAGACAGAAATATCGGTCTGAAAAAGAATTGTTGGATTCTTACTCAACTATATTAACCATAGTAGAATTTAGAGCCAAACAAGTAGCATGAAAGTACATTTTACTTTAGTTTCTATTCGAAGACCAAAAGCTGGTTATAATTAGATGAACTGATGGAATCAGGGAAGAAACAAGATAATTTCCCATACCACTTCTAATTCAAGCAAATAGAAGGAGAAACCGTGCTTAAATTAGATGCTAGAGTCCCTTAATTGGGTTCTAAATATAACACTATGAGCTTGGATTTTCCCTATATGTATAAGCATTTTCTTACATCGGAATGGATTTGTTTCAACATTTAAACAAATGGTGGTCAGCATTGGGTGGCTTCTTATGTGATGTATCAATGACAAATAAAATTGAGTGATCATAGGCTGACATGGATCATGAACAGTACAATGGGCATTTTACTTAGAATAAGCAAAATCAAACAGATTAACCAAAATAACCGTACGCACACTTCACTAGCATCTAGAATTTTGAATTTATCTTCTTTTAATTCTTTACAATTTAGCTAGAGCCTAAAGCTTAATCCAAAGCCCTCCCTATTTCCTACTTCAGAACTACATGTCCATAAGCAAGCATTTCATGCAAAGGCAATTGAAGGGGAGCCTTCGAGTAATTGGTAAAGTTGCTCCCATGTGACCAGGAGGTCACGGGTTCAAGCCTTGGAAACACCCTCTGGCAGAAATGCCAGGTAAGGCTGCGTACAATAGGCCCTTGCCGTTGTGCCCTTCCCCAGACCCTGTGCATAGAGGGAGCTTTAGTGCACCGGGCTGCCCTTTACTATTGAGATCAGACTAGTCAAACGCCAAGTTTTAAGATATGCATTCTTGATAAAATTTCTATTTTATTTTCCAAGAACTATTATACATTTCCTTTCTTACACTAGGAGAAGGCTAACAGTGATCTCGTGAATCTAATAGGAGCTGGAAATGCAACCTTTCTAGAGTTGCACATTCGTGCTATGTTCAACAGAGTGAAGTTGAATATTAAAAAATTTGCCTTTTTTCGATCATTATGGCATAACTTAGCTCAAAAATTGAGTCATAATGATAAGATGAGGCATATTCTGCTTCCGAAGCTCCAACAAACTTTACTTGAAAGCTTCATTTATTCATTTTCCTATCAAGTTACATCGTCATTTTGCCAAATCCTACACTCCAGCTGTTTGCAGTAATACATTCTACCTTCAATACTTCATTTCTCAAGTTTCCCTATTATTTTCAATACTTTATAAGTGTAGATGTTAGGGAAGAGAGGGTATTGGTTCTTTTCATCTGTGTAAGCCTTGGGAGACAGAGTTACCATGTACCTATGTTAGTGCAAGTTGGGGGTGTTATCAAAAACATTAAGGCACAAAGGAAGAATCACAAGCTTGTTAACCGCACCTTCAGTTCAGTCTGGCATTTGTTTAGCTCCTCCGGAGACATGCGTTGAGCAACTTTTGATCTTTCTTTTAGTACTCCAGGATCCGAATGCCCTGTGTATGTCAATTTAGCACGAAACCAAATCATTACACATGGGAAAACATAAAACCAATTGTATAAGTAAACTTATCATTCAATTCTACTTAATCAGTGGTTCATCAATAGACTTTTTAATCCTAAACTAACAACGGCACATCCAGTCAAGCTAATTCCACAGGTACCTATTGCCTCCCACTGGGGGAGGAGCCAAAAGGTACCATACAGTCCAGTAGTTTTAGTCCAAATCATATATTTGTATTAAGAAATGCAAGAAATATGTACAAAAGTTAGATTCAGAATCCAGTTACTAACACCTAATATTCCAAAACACAACAACAAGTCAACAACACATCCAGGCCAGCTAACCCCACAGGTACGTGCTGCCACCTATCAGGGGCAGGGCCAAAAGGTACCATATGGGTTCATCCGAACCCTGTAGTTTTAGTCCAGATCCTATATTTGTATTAAGAAATGCAAGAAATATGTACAAAACTTAGATTCACAACCTAGTTACTAACACCTAATTTCACTATTCTAGAATTTAGTTCAAGGACTAAGGTGGATATTCCAGGATAAAGTCTGATTACAACAAACATTTTTTTTTTATGACAAATTACAACAACAACATGATACCCAGTACAGTCCCACAAAGTGGGGGGGTCTGGGGATTAAATTTATACTTTGTTAGGTTGAAAGTATAAATTTAAATTTATACCTTCAAAATATAAATTTCATGTCAAACTTAAATTCTGGATATCACACCTTATCCCGTCAAACTTAGTATCGCGGGATAACTTAGTCCACGAATCAAACAACCCATTTCAAATCTTGGTATCCTAGGATAACTTAGTCAGTGAACCAAACAACCCCATAAAGTTCCAATCTTGGTATCCTAGGATAACTTCCGCGAATCAAACAACCCCATAAAGTTAAATCTTGGTATCCAGGATAACTTAGTACGCAAACCAAACAACCCCATAAAGTTCAAATCCAAGCTCCCCTTCTGCCTTCCACCAACACAAGTACCGGATATCACACCTCATCCCATCCAACTTGGTATTGCGGGATAACTTACTCCACGAATTAAACAACCCTACATAAAGTTCAAATCTTGGTATCCTAGGATAACTTAGTCTACTAACCAAACAACCCCATAAAGTTCAAATCTTGGTATCCTAGGATAACTTAGTCCGCAAACCAAACAACCCCATAAAGTTCAAATCTTGGTATCCTAGGATAACTTTTAGTCAGCAAACCAAACAACCCCTAAAGTTCAAATCTTGGTATCCTAGGATAACTTAGTCAGCGGACCAAACAACCCCTAAAGTTCAAATCTTGGTATCCTAGGATAACTTAGTACACAAACCAAACAACCCCATTAAGTTCAAATCTTGACTCCCCTTCTACCTTCCACCAACATAAGTACCGGATATCACACCTTATACCATCCAACTTGGTATCACGGGATAACTTACTCCATTAAACAACCCCATAAAGTTCAAATCTTGGTATCCTAAAATAACTTAGTTTGCAAACCAAACAACGTCATAAAGTTCAAATCTTGGTATCCTAAGATAACTTAGTCCGCAAACCAAACAACCCCTATAAACTTCAAATCCTGGTATCATGAAATACTTAGTCCGCAAACTAAACAACCCCATAAAGTTCAAATCTTGGCTCCCTTCTACCTTCCACCAACAAAAGTACCTGATAACTCTATCCACCAGAGATACAACATCAACAACAACAACATACCCAGTGTCATAATGGAAGTACAAGAGACAATAAAAAAATAACAAAAACAACATATAATAGCATAACAATACTATAACAATAATCCTATCATCCTAATTCGTGTCTTCCACAACTTCCTATCCACCAAGGACATAGAGGAACAAAATATTTGATTTAACCTTTCACAATTACAACTTAAAATAAAAAATTAAAAAGGAGAATTGGGGAAAAGTAAAGTACCTATAGCCCATTGTAACATTCCATCTAAGGAAGAGAAACCACCATCCATATACTCCTCTTCTTGAACCATAGCTCATTCATCTCCTTCCTTGGTTACTAGACCCAACAACAACAGCACCACCTACAGCTACTTCACTAGTTGCAAAATTTGCAATTAACACTACCATGAGAACTGCTATGAAAATCAATCTACCCATTGCTGCTGATTACTGAGCCCTCTAAACTATTTGTTTTAATACTATATAGTATATGATTATTATTAGGGAAAATTGTATATAATAACAAACTATTAATTTAAATTAAATGCTATAAATATAGTTTGATTTAATTGTACTCCATAGCAAACTGTTGCTATTTCACCTCTCTCCTGGTGAATCTCGCTCGCCACTCTCGTTCTCTCCCAGTCTCTCTCATTTTTTATACAAACGCAAGTGTATAAAGTGTGTTTGTATAAAGCGAGAGAAAATTGTATATATACATATATTTTCGTTCTCCTCTCTCCCCTCTCCCAGATCTCGCTCTCTCACTCG
>JAJOOS010082114.1:0-18197 GCA_029582725.1 Solanum chiquidenum
GAATTTTTGTACTCTAAAGTATTAGATGGTTTTGAGACATCATGTATAAAGTTTAGAAAGTTTTCCGCTTGTTTTTTTTTGAAATGCTTTCTTGGTAAAGAAAGTTTTAAATTCCTTATGGTTTTAGTGTCTATGCGATGAATGAATGCTAAGAGGCTTGTATTAGACCTCTTCGAGGTCAAGTACGCCGGTTACGACTAGGGGGTGCTCCCGGGTCGTGACATGCACGACATAATGGAGGAAACTTCAACTCCATCTTAACATGATCAATGCAACAAAAGGAAGTAGGATCTACATCTATCAACCCAATATGCATGAAATTCAAAATTTCTCATGTTCATAGGAGGAACTACCTTCTCCAAAAAAAGCATGCTCAACACAACATTATGGAACCAATATGCCATCTCATAAAATATAACATAGCATGTTCATCAGTTCACCTCATGAAGACAAATATGCAACATCATACTCAAATGCACTACAACATGAATGAGATAATTCATGAAAACACATTTTATTACTAAACATGAAAAAAAAAATCTCAAGAACATGCATGATCATAAGGAAATCATGGAAAACACATATAGCACACATGACTCCCAAAACTAGGAACTCAAGAGGAACTACTTACCTAATGCTTGAATAGGAGTAGAAGGAAAAAAGAAGAGAATAGCGGGACTTCGTATCGACCTAGGCCTCTCATGTAGCACCCTCAACTAAATGAATCCTCCATAAAACATTTATAGAAGCTACTTCCTTATTTATCAACCTCTTAACTTGTCGGTCTAAAATCTCTACCGGAATCTCTTCGTAAGATACTCTCATCAACTCCCAAACCTTCTAAAGGATTTATGGATACCAGATCTCCAATGCACTTCTTGAGCATGGAAACATGAAACACTGGGTGAACCGGAGACAACTCATTCAGTAAGTCTAACTCATATGAAACTTTCCCAACACGTTTCAAGATTTGATATGGGCCCACATATCGGGGACTAAGCTTCCCCTTTTAACCAAACCTCATCACACCTTTCATTGGTGAGATTTTCAAGTAGACTCAATCATTAACTTGAAATTCTATATCCCATCTTCTAACATCGGCATAAGACTTTTGCCGACTTTGGGCCGTCTTCAACCTCTCTCTAATGAGTCAAACTTTTTTGATGGCCTCATAAACTAGTTCGGGACCAACTAGAGAAATTTCACCTACTTCAAACCAACTAACCGGAGATCTACACCTCCTACCATACACTGCTTCAAAAAGAGTCATGGCAATACTTGAGTGGTAGCTATTATTGTAGGCAAACTCTATTAATGGTAGATGGTCATCCCAATTACCCTTGAAGTCAATAACACATGCTCTCAACATATCCTCTAAGTTTTGGATGGTACGTTCCGCTTGACCATCGGTTTGGGGATGAAAAGTCGTGCTAAGCTTCACCTTATTACCAAGTCCTTTTCAGAATGCCTTCCAGAAGTGTGAAGTAAATTGAATACCTCGATCTAAAATAATCGACAAAGGAACCCCATGTAACTTCACTATTTCCTTGATATATAATTTGGCATAATCTTCAGCCGAAAAGAAAACCTTGACGGGAATTAAGTGGGCGGACTTTGTCATTCTATCCAAAATGACCCAAATAGAATCATGTTGCCTACGGGAATGAGGCAAACTACAACAAAATCCATATTCACATCCTCCCACTTCCAAGTGGGGATATCTATGTCTTGGAACAACCTTACGGGTCTTTGGTATTCGGTTTTAACTTGTTGAAAATTCAAACACTTGGCAACAAAACTGGCTATATCCTTCTTCATGCCATTCCACCAATAGACTTCCCGTAGATCACGGTACATCTTGGTGGCTCCCAGATGAAGAGAATACCTAGAACCATGAGCCTCTTCTAGAATTTGCTCTCTCAAGCCATCAACATCCAGAACAGATAATCGACCTTGGTACCTAAGCACCCCATCTCCCTCTTGGGAGAAAGTCTCAACAGACTTGTTGAGCACCGACTCAGTCAATTCAACTAATACCGGATCAAGGTCTTTCTTGGGCTTAACATCTACCACGAAGGATGATTCAGAATCATTGTGGACTGTGACACCCTCATTGGTGGAATTCACTAGTTGGACACCCAATCGGGCCAACCTATGTACATGACGAACTAACTCCTTCTTCTCATCATCTACATTGGACACACTATCCATGGACAATTGACTTAGGGCATCCGCAACTACATTAGCCTTGTCGGGGTGGTAAAGGACACTCATGTCATAATCCTTTAATAGTTCTAACCACTTTCTTTGTTGGAGATTCAAGTCTTTTTGAGTAAACACATATAAGACTTTTATGATTGGTGGAAACATTCACATGGACCCCATATAAGTAATGTCGCCATATTTTCAAAGCAAATACTACCGCTGCTAATTCAAGATCATGGGTCGGATAATTATTTTCATGTACCTTGAGTTGCCTTGAAGCATAGGCAATCACTTTACCATATTGCATGAGTACACATCCTAACCCCACTCTCGAGGCATCACAATATACCACAAACCCATCGGTACCCTCCGATAATGTCAACACCGGAGCGGAAGTAATTTTATCTTTCAACTCTTGGAAGCTTTTCTCACAAGCCTCCGACCACATAAACTTAGATTTCTTTTGAGTCAAAAACGTCAATGGAGAAGCAATGGATGAAAAACCTTCAACAAACTTCTTTTAGTAATCGGCCAAACCCAAAAGGCTTCTATATCGATAGGAGTTAGAGGTCTAGGCGAACTCTTGACCACATCCATCTTCTTAGGATCTACCTCAATACCCTTGCTTGACACAATATGACCAAGGAAGGCTACGGACCTTAGCCAAAACTCACATTTACTAAACTTCGCATATAATTGGTGGTCTTCAAGAACTTGCAATACAATCCTCAAATGGTCCATATGTTCATTTTCACTCCTTTAATAGATCAAAATATCATTGATAAACACGATCACAAACATATCAAGATAGTGTCTAAACACTCTATTCATTAGACCCATAAATGCCACCGGGGCATTCGTCAACCCAAATGACATAACTACAAATTCATAGTGACCATACAAGGTCCTAAAGGTCATCTTGGGAATTTCAACCCCTCTTACCCTTAGTTGATGGTAACACGAATGAAGATCTATTTTGGAGAAATAGTTAGCCCCTTGAAGTTTATCAAATAAGTTGTCAATCCTCGGAAGGGGATAGTTATTCTTTATGGTCACTTTGTTTAATTGACAATAGTCGATACACATTCTAAGAGACTCATCCTTCTTTCTAAAAACCAATACCGGAGCACCCCATGGAGAGATACTCGATTGAATAAAACCCTTGTCTAGCAAATCCTTTAGTTGCTCCTTCAACTCTTTCAACTCAGTCGGAGCCATTTTATAAGGAGGAATGGAGATAGGTTGCATATCCGGCAAAAGATCAATGCCAAAATCTATTTCCCATTCGGGAGGAATGCCAGGCAAGTCATTGGGAAAGACTTCTGGAAATTCATTCACCACGGGGACCGACTCTAGAGAAGGGGTTTCGAACTCAACATCCATAACCCTAATAATAAGGTAAATGCACCGTTTGGAGATCATTTTCCTAGCTTTGAGAAAAAAACAAATTGACCTCTAGGGATATAATTTCCCCTTTCCACTCTAAAATGGACTCATTTGGAAATTGAAACTTAACCAGCCGAGTCCTACAATTAATAGAGGAATAACATGCATGCAACTAATCCATACCCAAAATCACATCAAAATCTATCATGTCTAACTCCACCAAATCCACCAAGGTAACCTTATGGAATAAATAAATATGACAACTCCTATAAACTCTCTTTTCCACTACCGAGTCACCAACCGGGGTAGAAATCGAAAAAGGCTCTACTAACACTTCAGGGAGTATTTCAAACTTCATAGCCACAAAAGGTGTAACAAAGGACAAAGTGGCACCGGGGTCAAACAATGCATATACATCAATAGAAAAGACTTGTAACATACTGGTCACAACATTAGGGGAGCTTTCTTGGTCACCTCGGGATTGAAGAGCATAGAAGCGGATCTTCTGGGGAGTATCGGAATTTGAACCGCTAGGAGGAGTTTGCCTATCTTCTCTCCCCTTGGCCACAAGTGTTGGGCAATTTTTCAATTGATGCCCACTCTTACCAAAACCATAGCAAACACCCATGCCAAAAAGGCATTTACCATCATGTTTCTTACCACACTTAGCACATGTAGGCCTCACCATAGATGACCCACCACTATTGCCTCCTTGAGGCTTAGGGTTAGACACCCTATCTTTGTTGACCCTTGGAGCACTATAGTAACTTTGGTTGGGGAACCTTCTCTTGAACCTTGGTTGCCCTTGACCCTCGAACTTACCTTTGGAAGAATTCCCATCATCGGTCCTTGCTCTTTTTACTTCCTGATTCACTTGCTCGAGCTTTTGTTCCTCAATTTGTTCGGCATGGACCATGAGACGTGAAATATTATAGTTGGGATGAGCATTGCCAAATGACATTTATTGACTACCAAGTCGGATACCCCCATCACAAATTTGTTCATCTTGGCACTCGAATCTGCCACTAAGGTTGGAGCATACTTGGACAACTTAGTGAATTTAAGGGCATACTCTTTCACACTTAAACCCCCTTGTCTAAGATTTATGAACTCTTGCATTTTTCGTTCCCTCAACTGTAGGGGAAAGAACTTATCAAGAAAAACCGACTTGAACAATTCCTAATCTCCCGAACCCGCTCCTACGGGTCTCTCACCCTTCCATTGCTCATACCATACTTAAGCCACATCCTTCAATTCGTAGGCATCTAATTCCGCCTTTTCTTATGGAGACACTCCCATAGCATCAAGCACTTTAAAGATCTCATCAATAAACCCTTGTGGGTCTTCCTCCACTTTGGAGCCATAGAACATAGGAGGATTCATTCTAGTAAAATTCTGCGGTTGTACTAACATTGGGGTTCACATGAGTCCTAGTATCCTTATTGAATTGGGACGTCACGGCTTAGGTCAATGTTTGGAGAGCCGACCTTATATCCACATTTGTCATAGCCCTCGCATCAATAGGAGCTTGAGTAACTTGAGGCTCTTGGGGACCTTAGGGGAGGAACTCCCTCATTCACATTCTCCTCTTCCATCCTTCTTGCGTTTTCCCTTGCTGTATTCATATCCTTTAGACACAAGAGAAGGATTAGGAAAAGGATTTCATAGAGTTAAAACTCTAAGGCACGACTAAAGATTAATGAAAGAAGTGAATTTTCCTAAGCATCTTATAGCCTCTCATTCATAAGTGTGGCTAGATTCACACTCATGAACAAGACTCTACTAGACGTGGTTTATGAGACATCATACTAGGATCATTCGAAATGGTGTGCTCTGATTACCAAGTGTTTTACGAACCAAGGGTACCCCCTAGATGTAACACGGCGTACTCAACCCCAAAGGGTTTCATACAAGCCCTTAGCATTTTATAAACATAAAGTCATAGAAATGATGCGTAATTAAAACTTTTTACAATCAAAGTCTTTTCATAAAAACCAAATGGAAGTCTAAACATTATCTCAAAAATCCATCTATTACAATCGAATATCAATAAGGGTCTAAGCCATGTACAACATAGTCTCAAAAGGAAAATTAGAAGAAACTAGGATTGAACAACCTTTGTCCTCGAATCTTGAGGACTCACCAAATGCATGGACAGAATCAATCCAAGCTTTACACAAAGGGAGAAGTACACCTCAACGACCGCAACCTACACTTATAGCAAAATGTAGAAAATATGGGTTAGCACATAAATGCACTAAGTATGGTAGCTATGCATAAAATCCTTGTAAACTTGCTAAAAAGGGACATTTAGTTGAAATCATGCATTTTATCAAGTTTAAAAGTCATCATGCACATTAGTGAAGTAGCATAAGTTAAACCATCTCATAAGCAACCTTAAGGTATACTTGTGCAATGCATAGGTAAAATCCTATAATCCTACCTAATACTAAGTACCACTATTAGGCCACCGTAATCATGCATATCATACCTTGACCTCATCCATAGCCAATACTCATAGACAAGGAAACATTCATGTTCATAACTTGTAGCAAGTAAAGTCACTATTAGCAACAATATACATCATACATGCACAATTCATAAGTCTTCATAGCATAAGAGAACCACACCACAACCACTTTTAAAGACTACTTGTACAATGCATAAATGAAGTCCCATCCCCCCCCCTCATACTAAGTAGCACTTCTTAAGAAGTCATAGTTATAGTTCATATTCATGTTCTTGTCATAGTTCATATTCTTGTCATGTAAGGAAACATAGCCTTAACCGACATAGACTATGTGAGCTACATGGAGTCCGGTGTCATGTCCCACACCTAAAAGATATGTCTTACTTACCCAAGGTAGAACTCATGTATTAGCTTCTACGTGGATCCACTAGCTAAAGACCTATGTGGGAACATAGTTATGGGATAAGGAGATTGCTTCTAGAAACCCCAAACCTATTGAATTGACGGAGGAGATTCCATCTCATGAGGTTACTTTAGATGACCCGGCCTTTTGAATTGATGGGAGGGCCTCTACCTCACATTCAATATCCACTCGGTGCTAAGCATTACTTTCCCAAAATTTACATATTTAGTCTAGAATTGTATTTACATGTGTGAAGGAGTCTCTTACCCTTCATTCAACACAACTCATAAAATAGCTCATTGATTCAATTAGGTGAGAATGGACTTTCAACCTTAGAAACATCAATATGCGAGTAAACCTTTCACATCATATTCATAGTGTGTTTATGAGAATAGCCTTTCATATAACACAACAAGATCATCATAGACATAATTAATTCATGCATAATAATGTGTAACGGTATAGGGTAGAATGATATTTCAATCAATACCACAATTACACCATAGCCATAGCATCTTCATTCTAAACATAAATCTTAAAGCACATGCATAATTCTCATGTTCATGTACAAATTCTCATAATTTACCCTTCAAGAATCATGAATCACATTCAACCCAACATCTAGAAATTCTACATTAGATATGGGTAATAACATAATTAAAAAAATTCAATTAATTCATACAAGACCCATTTACATGCTTCTAAAATCAGTTAACCCACATTAAGATCACAATTCAGAAATATAAGGGATCCATGGGTTCTTGGGGGAATTTCAGCATAATGCAACCATAAATCATCAATACAATCATAACCTAACATAATTCAACCATTGAAATCATTTTTAAAGCGAACCCATGAATTTCAAACTAAACCCTTACTTTTGGGGAAAATTGTAAGTTTTGAATGGGCCATACGGGTGGAATCTACCCATAGATGAAAACTATCATACCTTGATGATGAATCCATAAAGTATTTGATGAAAAAACCTTGATTTCTTCCAGCTCAAACTTCAATTTTACCCTTCTTCTTCTTCTTGCGTTTTTAGAGAGAGAAATATTGTGAGGAAGATGAACTTTTGATTTTGATTTGGGTCTTTGTGAAACTGATTTTGTTTGGGTGTTTAATGGCTTAAAATACCTTATATATTTATTTAAAAATAATATAAAATATACCCATTTAAAATTGGACTTAAAAATAAAATTACAAAATTACCCATTTTTGTCCCCACGTGGACTGCCTAAAACAAACTAAGGCAAAGTCCAAGAGGGGCATCACGTGCAGTGGAATTCTCCACATGTCGTGGTCCCTCACGTGGACTTGATGCCTTTGGCTTCTGAAGCTAAGGCATTGTCCACGAGGGTCCCCATGTGCAGTGGAAGCTTTCATAAGTCGTGGACCGTATCGTGAATATGCCTAATGCCTCACGCGACTAAGTCATTTACCACGAGAGGTGCTCCACAAGTAGTGAAGACCTTCACACCTCGTGGACCCTCACGTGAACTGCCTCTTTGCAGAAAATGGCTAAGGCATTTTGTAACAACTCAGAAAATGGTAGGATAAACTAGAGCCTCATCGTGTTGGTTAGAGTAACCTTAAAGCAACGACTAGGCTGTCTTAGAGCTTAAATGGTTAAGGAAGGAGTCTAGGGTGAAGTCTAGGACCTTAAACAACCTAAGAAAATGAAGGAAAACAATAATTACCTCAAGTCCCTTCGGCGATGGGAAGTATCTTCACCCATGAGCCTTGGCGATGTGCCAAAGGGCTCTCATCTCCTAGTGGACAGCCTCCTCACAAGTCCTAGCTACTTCACAAAAGGGCGAGATGGGTGGAGGGTCGCCAAAGCGTTTGGCAATTTGTCAATTGCCCCTCCCCATCGCCTAAGTGAGCTGCCAATTTATGGTGCTCACTGTAACTTTGGGTGAGCCTAAGGTGCATTAGGCGAGTCGCCTATGTGCCTTGGTGAGCCCAAGGGTGCCAATGGGTGAGCTTCAGCGTGGGAAGGCTAGAATTTGGAGTTTAATGAAGGGTCTTTTAGTATATCTTGCCTAAACTTAAACCAACACTTTCTAATCTTTTTCTACCAAATATAAATACTTTTTAGAGTCAAATTCTCCCTTTTTAATAACTCTTAAAAGAAATAAAAGAAGACCCAAATCCTTTCAATACTTCTCTCTCTAGAAGTTCCTCCATTGAAGAAAATCCAAGAACTTGAAGATTAGGGTTCAAGCTTCAAGATTTTCACTCCAATTCATGGGCAAGGCTTCAATTAAGGTATGGGAACCTTGATTCATGGAACAGCTTTCTCCATGAATCCCTTCAACTCTTGATTTTGAAATTGATATATTGTTCAAAAACTAGGGTTTCTATTCCAACCATGGGTTCTTCCTAAAAATGATTTGTATTATGGTAATTGTATTATATCATGGATGATTTGATGTTTAATGGTGATTTTCATTGTAAAATTCTCCTTGAACCCATGAACACCCCCATGAGCCCAATTTCAAGTATTTTGATGGGTGCATTGATGCAAGATGATTACTATGAATTGTTTCTATGTGAATTTAGTTATTGAATCTTGTTTTGTTCATGCCTATTGTAGTATCTTTAGGAGTAATTGTGAGACATGACTCATCACCTTGGAAAGAGGTAAATTTCTAGGGTTTGTACATGTTGATGAAAGTTGTGTATAACCTATTGATTCACTTAGAAAGTAAATCTCCTATGACTGATGTGTAAAGTATGGTATTGTTGAATGTATTGATCTTATATTACCCTTACACTTAATGAGGCATGAATAGTCTAGGATGATGATGATGTATTGTGTTGATTAAAAGTCTAATTCTCATGACAACACTATGAATGTAATGTGAAAGTCTTACTCACACACTAATGTTGATTCTAAGGTTGAAAGTACATTCTCACCTCTAATGAATCTATGAGCTATTTTTGATGGATTGTATTGAATGAGGGATAGAGTATTCCTTCACACATGTAAATGCAATTCAAGACTTAATTATGTATAATTCGAGAGATAATGCTTAGCACCGAGTTGATATGGACAATGAGGTAAAGGCCCTCCCGCCAATGCAATAGTGAGGGTCATCCAAAGTGAACTCATGAGATGGAAGCCCTTCCGCCAATGCAATAGGGCGGGTTTCTAGAAGCAATCTCCCTATCCCATAACTATGTGCCAACATAGGACTTAGCTAGTGGATCCACCTAGACACTACACACTTAGTCCTACCTTAGGCAAGTAGGACACCTTCTTCGGTGTGGGGTTACACGACACCGGATTCCATGTAGCTCACATGGTCTATGTCGGTTATGCTATTCTTCCTTAAATGAATGATAATGAATGAGATATGGGTTATACTATGATTTCTTGGTGAGTTTACTTAGTAGGAGTGGGGATATGGGACTTCACTCCCACATTGCACAAGTGGACTTGGTAGGATGTTGTGGGATGGTTTCTTATTATTGTAATGCGATACAAATACATACATGTGTCTTGAATGGTTAGTTATTATGAATGACCTTCCTTGTATTCAAAGTAATGTTCATGGTTATTTCATTATTGGTGACTAATGATTAGAATGAGGTTTAAAGGTGATATGCATGACCAAGGGAGCTTCAAGGGGACACATAGTAGGGTTGGTATTATGGGATGCCAACCATACATTACACAATTGTTCCTTAGAGGTTGCTAAGGTTTTATATTACCATGTAGTGAGCATAAATGTAATTATGGCTTGTGTTGTACATTGTAAATGCATGTTGGTTTCTAAACTTGACAAAGGCATACTTTTCTAATAAAAATGTCCTTTTTATCATATCTAAGGTTTTTATGCATGTTTCCATACTTAGTACATATTATGTGCTAACCCCTTCTTCCTTCTACATCTTAATGAGTGTAGGTTCCGGCTAGGTGACTTTCACTCTCTCCTTTGAAAAAGACTTGGATTGCTTTCTCCAAGTAGTGGTGAGTCCTCAAGTTCGAGAATGGGAATTCCTATTTTCTAGTTCTATTGTACCTCTCATGTTGAGACTTTTATTGTTGTATAAGGGCTAAGTCCCAAACTTTGTATTCCTCTGTTTTAGATGGTGGTATGAGACAAAGTCTAGATTTTCCTATTACTTGTGATTATAAAAAAATGAAGTTGGACTTCGATTGTAAAGTTTTAAATTTTCTGCATTATTTCAACGTCTTATGTAATGATGATGCTATAGGCTTGTATGAGACCCCTTCGGGGTCAAGTACGCCATGTTACGTCTAGGAGGTACTCTCGGGTCATGACACATTTGTTCACGAGGGGCCTCGAAGGGTAGTTGAGGCTTTTCACGGGCCTTGAAGCCTCACGTGAACTTGCCTCCTAGATTAATAACGTTTCAAAGACACTTCATCCAATATTAAGCGTCAACAATCGTTAGTTAGTAATATAACCCAACTAAATGAGTTGGGGTCGAATCCCACAAGGAGTGGTATATGTTTGAGAATCAAGAGCAAAGTACGAATATGTTAAAGTCAATCATAGGTAACGACATTTACGAATAAAAGCATACTTCAAATTAAGGGGTGACACAAGTGTCAAATAAAGGGGTTTTGGTTGTAATTATCAGCTACAACAATAGCAAATAACACGAATTAACAAGTAATGAGATGGGTTCTTGGGATGTGATTGAATTATAGGTTAAGGTACACAAATGGGTAATTAAAATTTATAGTAAATAGTTGTAAATCAGTGAATAAGCCAGACTTTAGTGGGGATAAACTTTCTCTCGAACAATTTACCCTGAATCAAGTTAGTTTCTCTTGAACACTAACAAGCAGCAATTAAGAACAACCTACGCTTTAGTCCATTCACTCTCTCGTGCTGAATGTGTGGAAAAGGATTTAGGATTCACTCTCTCGAGTTGAACCCATGACAACCCAATACCCACAGACTATCAATTCAGTAATCTTGGTTTTAAAACCTCTCTCGAGAAAGCCAAAAACACGAAGGTAGAGTTGCATTTGCAACTACAACCCTTAAATTAAACTACAATTACTGATTGAAATCACTTCTAAACAACATTTAAACTATCAATTAGCAATACCCATAAGATAAATCAACCCATAATCACATAATCACACCCCAAGAATTAGGATTTTAGCTAGACATCATAAAAAGATAGAAATCGTTACCAAATTGTGTTTCCATCAACTGGGTAAGATTAATTTCGTCTTTACAAAGGTCAAAATCAAAGAATCTCAAAGACCCATTTCCAATTTCTCAAAAATAGAAAACTTCAATTCTTCAAGGCTAAGGAAAAGTTTTGTCTCCAAACTCAGAGTTCTAACTCAAAAATTATATATTATGAAAACTGATACTAAACTAAGAATTCAAAAATGTATTTATAGTCGCCAAAAATATGTTGCGAAGGATTATTCGCCGTAATAACTCGGGATCGCTGATCAATTCGGTGATCCTCCCTTTGGTCAATTCCATCGCCTTTTTGTTTTGCCCTTCAGCATCCTCAAGTTTTGTAACTTTGGGCGATCCAACACTGCATCGCGGAACCATTCGACGACTCGCCGACTGCTCTTTTCTCTCGCCGACTGCTCTTTTCTCTCGCCGACTTGTTTTCTCCTTCAGGGCTTGGTACACTGGAACTTTAGGCGAGGTAATAGCCACTCGATGACTCGCCCAATGGATTAGGCGATCAACATGCCTTCTTTTCTTCATTCTTTCAGTTGCGTTGTTTCTTTTTTCCCATTAGTGTCCATGCTTTGTTCCTAGATCCAACTACCTGGAAAACAAGGATTTTACATCAGTTATTGGCACAAAATAAGCATTTGAGGACACTAAATCTATCCAAGTAAAGCCCTAAATGAGTCCAAGTCGTGGACTCATCACTCCTTGCCTATACGGCTAAGGGATGGTTCACGAGAGCTTCTAAGGGCTATGAAGGCTTTCACACGCCCTGAAGCATCACTTGAACAATGCCTTTTGCCCACACGGCTAAGGCAAAGTTCAAGAGTCATTGTATGGGCAGTGATGCCTTTCACCTTCCTTGAACCCTCACTTGAACTTATACTTAGCCAAATTTTTGGGGACTATTTTACAACTCTAAATCATGAATCAAATTTAAAGACTTAAACTTATGGCTCTAGTTTCACCTACTAATTTTATGGGTGTTACAATCCGTCCTTGAAGCATGAGGACGCACTAAAGCTTGGAAATCTCAAAATCAACCACTAGCCATGAAACGAAGATACTTGACTGTCGGACCCGACATTTGGGGAAATGTAGGCAAGAATATCCGTTAGTACAAAACAATGTACCAATTATGATAGCTATGCATAAAACATTAAATCATACTAAAAGAGAACATTTCATTTCATGGCATGCAATTGACCAAGCTAAAACATGATATAAGAGAGAGTTAGAAAACATAAGTCATAAAACCATGGTCAATGCAAGCTAACATCATTTAAAAATTTTGAACACATATGATATACTTCTTGGACTAAACCTACATGATCCCCAGTGCCTCCCATACCGACATAGAGACCATGTGAGCTATAACATGATCCCAGTGCCTCCCATACCGAAAAGGGTTTTCCTACTTGCCACGGTAAGGACCATAATGTGATCTAAAGTGGATCCACTAGCTAGTGTCTATATAGACAATCATACAATGAGGGCACATAGGTAAGGGATATGGATATTGCTAGAAACCTGGCCTCTATGAACGGGAGAGCTTCCATCTCAATATCCTCTCGGTCCTAAGCATAAATCCCACGTAGTAGTCATTTTTTCTTGTTCTTCTTATCCATGGAAAGGCACCTCATCTTGACAATCAAAGATAAGTAATCATCCATGGAAAGGTATCTTGAAATAACCAATCCAAGCTAGGTTCATTAGGATAGCTCTTAATCTTTTATTCAATTAGGTGAGAAAATCATTCAACCTTAGAATCCTTATTATGTGAGAAAGCCTTTCACATATTGTTTTTATTTTTATATGAGAAAAATCCTTTCAACAATACATCTACATCATCATCATTGATACTTTACTCTCAAAGCATCCTTAAAACATTTGCATAGATTTCATAAAATATGCACAATTCCATAATTTACCTTTCAAGGCTCAAAACCCACTTCCAATCATCAACAATTAGAAAACATGGGTTAGATATGGATTTCATCATAAATTCATGTAAAGCTAGCAATACATGCTTAATTTCATAAAACTCCTCCTTTATAGTCAAAACCCCACATCATATGATCATAACATAAAAACATGGGGATAACATGGGGATTACATGGAATTATAGGGGAAAATCATAGTATTTCATCAATTCATGCATAAGAGATCATAATTTAATCATTTAAATCAATAATCAAGAGAACCCATGACAATTGAATAAAACCCTAACTCAATTAGGTATTTATAACTTAGAAAATAGAGGAATTTGGAAACTCCGTGAATAGAAGGAATCCATGGATGAAAACTATCATATCTCAAAGTCAAATGTTTATCTTCAATGGAGGAATTGAGACTTGACATGAAACCCTAGGTTGAACCCTTCTACTTCTTCAAGTTTAGAGAGAGAAATATTGGAGAGAGTTCTTCTTTTTGGTGAATCGAGAGAATGATTTCTATTGGGAAATTTGGGGGTTAAAATACTTATATAAGGGTCTTAGTGAGAGGTAAAATGATGTAGTATAGGAGCTAATTAATTAGGAAAAGACCCAACTACCCCTGAAACTTAACTGTCGGCCATGACCCACGACCACTGCCGAAAGATCGTGGTCAGGACAATGGACCATCCTACATGGCCGTCGATGGTAGTCCAAAACTCCGATTGAGGGTCTTGGACCAAAGGCATCAACCACGGACTATGATTCCACCAACGATCCTTTGGTCCGGCCATGGTTCTAACACTTTTGGGCAGTTCTAGGGTAATCAACCACGGACCACACCTATGGTTCGTGGTCCCATCCATGGGTCGTGGGTGGACAACATGGGTTGACACCTGGTACTACTAAAAATGGGTAATTTACCCTTTTTTGAATTCGGGGTGTTACAGATATGAGCATTCTTACATGGAAGTGGGAACATTTGAACATCGACTTCATTATTGGTTTGCCTCACACTCGGCGGCAACATGATTCAATTTGGGTTATTATTGATCGAATGACAAAATCAACTCATTTTCTTCCTATCAAGGTTTCTTATTCCGCAGAAGACTATGCTAAGTTGTATTTGAAGGAAATGGGTGTTGCATGGAGTGCCCTTATCCATTATTTATTATTGTGGAACCTAATTCACTTCTCAGTTTTTGAAATCTTTCCAAAAGGGTCTTGGTACTCATGCTAAGCTTAGTACGGCCTTTCATCGACAAACCAATGGGTAAGCAGAGTGTACTATTCAAACTTTGGAAGATATGTTGAGAGCATATGTAATTGACTTCTAGGGTAATTGTGATTATCATTTGCATTTGTTTAAGTTTGCATATAACAATAGTTATCACTCAAGTATTGGTATGGCTCCATTTGAGTCTCTATATGGAAGGAGGTGTAGATCTCATATAGGCTATTTTTAAGTGGGTGAAGTTGCCTTGATAGGTCCCGAGTTGGTACATGAGGCTACGGAGAAAATTTGACTTATTAGAGAAAGGATTAAAATGATTCAAAGTCGTCAAAAGTTCTATGCCTATCATAGAAGAAGAGATCTCGAGTTTGATGTTAATAATTGGTTCTATTTGTAAATTTCACCCATGAAGGGTGTAATAAGATTTGGCAAAAAAGGGAAGCTTAGTCCCAGTTATCTGGGCCCATATCAAATTTTATGGTGAATTGGAAAGGTTACTTATTAACTTTATTTGCCTATCAATTTGGCATCAGTGCATCCAATTTTTCATGTTTCATTATTGAAAAAGTGCGTACGAAATTCGACATCTATAGTTCCCTTAGAAGGTTTGGGAGTTAAGGAGAATCTTTCATATGAGAAAAGTTCGGTTGAGATTTTAGACCGGCAAGTTAAGAAGTTGAGAAAATAAAAAGTTGCTACCGTGAAAGCTCTTTGGAGGAATCAATTAGTTAAGGTTGCTACTTGGGAGGCCGTGGCCGATATGATGTCCTGTTATCCTAATCTCTTTCCCTCTGTCCCTACTCAAGCTTGAGGTATTTAGCTCCGCATGGTTTATTTATTGGATGTCATGTGTCTTAGATATTCCAATTATTTCCTTGTTATGCATGATTCATAAAAAGCTTAAGTTTTGACAAAATTAATTTACTTGATTGATTCCTACATGTTTATGTGCATTTGAGTATGAGTTGCATATAGACTTCATGACATGATGTTTTGAACATACTTTAGCTTGGAGTTGATGTTTCCTCCTCGCATATGTCCATTTATGTAATTGCATTCATGTTAGTCTCATTAGATTAAGCTTCAACCTTCATTATAATGTCTTAAATCTCATTCAAGGATGAATATTCCCAAGGGGGAGATATTGTAACACCTCGGATTCAGAAAGAGAGAAAAATTTCAGTCCTTTAGAAAATCAGGTGCCAGAACCGATGGACGCCACCAATAGTCCGTCGTCTGACACAGGGACTGTAGGTAGACATGTGGTTTGTCAGTCCAGCTTTCCAAAATGTTATGTTTCAGTACTTGATCAATGGTTCACGAGGACGGTCTGTCATTTAATGCACTAGCCGTAAATAGGTTTCGTAGGTGAGTCATAGACTTTGAGAAATTCAAGGGTCTAAAGACATGACCTACCATTGGGATTCACGACCCGTCGTTGGAACCACAATCTGTGGGAGGGGGTCTTCATTCAAGGTCCAAATTAAGTCTATGATCCCAAACGACGCCCGACCAAAATAGTCCCTCATCTGACCAACGGACCGTCGGTCTGGCCATTATATCCTAATACTATGTCGTTTTACCCTTCATCTAGAGTCCTATATACGTATTTTTACCCCTAAAATTTCCCCAATTGAAATCATTCTCTCAATTTCTGAAAAAAAGAACAAGTCTTCCTTTCCACAATATTTCTCTCTCTAGAAATCTTGAAGAGGAAGTAGTCAACCTAGGGTTTCAAATTAAGCCTTCAATTCCACCATTGGATGCAAGATTTTGGCATTGAGGTATGATGGTTTTCATCTATGGATCCCATTCCTCCATGGAGTTCCTAAATTCTCCGAGTTACAAATTTAGAAATCCCCCAATTGAGTTAGGCTTTTCTTCCATGTCATGGGTTCCTTTCACAATTGGTTTACTGAATTTATTTATGAAATTTTACACATGAATAGTTATAATCTCATGATTTTAAGATGAATCCCATGAACCCATGCTTAACCCATGTTTTTTCGATATTGATAATTGAAAGTGGGTTTTGAATTATGAAAAGTTAATTATTAAATTATGTATGTTCTTATGGAATTGATAAGATATGATATAGATTGCTTTGAGAGTAAAAGCATATATGTTGGTGTTGTGGTTAATTGTTGTGAAGTATTGATCACAAAACTACCTCATGCATGAATGTGAAAGGTTTTCTCACATAAAGGATTCTAAGGTTGAAAGTTCTTCTCACCTAAAACGAATCAAAATTAAGGAGCTTTTATAATGAAACCTATCTTAGATAGGTTATTGAATTATCCCTTTCCATGGATGACATATGACTTAGCTTGGATTAGCAATATGACGTGCACTTCCATGGATAATAAGAACAAGTTAATAAAATGACTTTTCTGTGGGATTTACATTTAGCACCGAGAGGATATTGACATGGGAGCTCTCCAATTAGTAGAGGATGGGTTTCTAGTATCAATATCATTATACTATACCTATGTTCCCCCACTGGATTATTGTCTTAGATGCACATTAGCTAGTGGATCTACATAAGCTAGAAGTTCATGGTCTTACCTTGGCAAGTGGGACACCCCTTTCAGTGTGGGGTAGACACCAGATTCCATGTTGATAGCTCACATGGTCTTATATGTTGGTTAAAGGTAAATCTCCCACAACAATGAACTAAGTTTACTTCAAGAAGTATCTTACGTGCGTTTAAGATGATGTTTAATTGCATTGACCATGTTTTACGACTTATGTCTTCTAACCCTCTTTATGTCATGTTTTAGCTTGGTCTTTGAATATCATAAAAGTATCCCAATTTAAGTATATTTTCAAATGTTTTATGCATGACTATCATACTTGGTACATGTTTATACTAACACATACTCTTGCCTACATTTTCCCAAATGTAGGTTCCGACCTTACAAATTCACAAATCCGTTGCTAGGGATCTCATATACAACATTGAAAATTGGTGATTCCTCATCACCCAAGGACCGAGCTTGATTTTCCTTTTTGTCTCTACTTTCAGTTTTCAAACTTGATGTACAGGCTACGCCCCCATCATTCTTATGTACAAGATGGCTTTGAGATGATGTTTAGACTTCTACTTTTCTCTATAAAATGTTGCTATGTTGAAACTGTCGTGTAAATCTCTTATGTTCTATTATCTTGTATGATGAATGTTAAATGGTTTGTATGGGGCCTCTTGGGGTCTTATACGTGATGTTACACCTTGGGTCATGACCAGGTGTCACGACCCAAGCCTAGGGCCTAGACGTGACCGGCGAATGGGGAACCCGAAGGAACCCCAAACAAGCCTCATAGCGTATCATTACACATCCTTGGTCGCGGAAGCAATTAAATGACCATGAGCAATAAG
>JAJOOS010082120.1:0-12862 GCA_029582725.1 Solanum chiquidenum
TATACTTGTAAAGGAAAGGTTTTATCAAATGATATGAAAGCATTTACTTCCTTGAAAATGTCCTTTTTGGCATGTTTTTGCATGGTCTCCATACTTAGTACTTAATTGTGCTAACCCCTTTCTTTCCCTTTTTGGACTAAAGTGTAGGGACTTGAAGAGGATGACATGTCATGGTTATTTGATAGGTTTCTATGTGTTGAAGATGAAGGCTTGGTGAGTCCTCATAGATTCGAGGACAATACACAATATGTTCTTTTATATTTTTTTTAGTATTGTTTAAGTTGTGTACGGGATTAGTCCCGCATTTTGTACTCTAAAGTATTAGATGGTTTTGAGACATCATGTATAAAGTCTAGAAAATTTTCCGCTTGCTATTTTTTTATGCAATGCTTTTCTTGGTAAAGAAAGTTTTAAATTCCTTATGATTTTAGTGTCTATGCGATGAATGAATGCTAAGAGGCTTGTATTAGACCTCTTCGAGGTCGAGTACGCCGGTTACGACTAGGGGGTGCTCCCGGGTCGTGACAGCAGTATGATTATTCCTACCACAGATTTAACATGACTCAATATTATTCCTCTCCTTATTTTCACTTTGAAAACTTTTATTGCTCAGAGAACCTGGTCCATATTGACTGTTCTGAGAACCTATTTCCTGTCCAGCAGGCTTGAAACTTGTTTCTCTGGAGTTGATGTTGTTGTTTCCTCTTTTCCTGCCTTTTTGGACAGAGAATACCATGTTATGATTTTGTTGTGGCATCTCTTCTTCATCTTCTCTTATATCAAAACTCGTGAGAGCATTAATAAATTGATTAAGGGTGGAATATGATGTCTTACCTAAACCTCTAGCAAAATTAATTACTTTTGTTGCTTGAATATAAGTTTTTTCTCAGCATTTTCACATCTCTTTGGCATTTGAGCAGCCCACAATTAGGTACATGCTTTCTTCGGTCAAGGTGCCTGAGATCCAACTTTGTAGCAACACATATTTCTTCTTCCAATCATCAATGGTGTCATTATCTTTTGGATCCTTCTTAACCGCTACAACTTCCCTAGCAGTCCGTCCAGTGGAACAACTACTTTTACTTGGTTCATAGATGAGATACGTTAGTTTCATCAGCTGAATCAATTGGGATATTTGTGTCCTCTATATGAGGTAGTTTGTTGGCTTAAATTTAATGGAGCAAGCGACAATGAGTTGGTAAAGTGAGCAGGTCGACATATTTTTGATAGAAGTGGTCATGCAATTTAACGTGTGGTTTTTTTTTCTTTTCTTTTTTTAATCAATACTCAGAGAGCGAAAGAAATCAAGAATTGTATTGATGAATAAAATTGTTGAGTACATACTCCTTATATAGGGAGAGAATTGTAGAGTCCTAAATTAACTATACTTAGAGTCCTACTACAATACTTATTACTACCATAATAATAATGCAATTATAAATAATCTAATCCTAGTCGTACTATAATCCTAATCGTAATCTAATCTTAGTCGTAATATAATCCTAATTAATATAAGTAGTATAATCCTAGTGCGACTCTAATTCTACAGCAGTGTTGTAAACTCGTCAGTCAGCTTCGTTGTGCATGTTACATTGACATGTTCCAATCGTCAGCTTCCTTCTTCATCAACACTTGTTATAGACACGTTAGTCAGCTTCGTTGGACCTGTTCCTTTGACATGTTCCAATCGTCAACTTCCTTCTTCTTCAACAATTTGTTGTTATTTTCTTCTTGTGTTATCTATTATTCATATGTATATAGTGTTAGTTTAGGACTGATTTGGGTTTGAATGTTTTTTCACTAATTTAGTTTTTTGAAATTTATTTGCAATTGCACTTTCAAAATTTGCAAATTAGTTGATTTCGTAACTTTTAAATAGATGGAAATTTCGTTGAGGATGGAGATTTTTTTTCTTTTGTAGATGGAAAGCTCTTCAACATCTATCAATTGAGGTTTTGTAGAAAATGAAAAGTGAGTCTTTTAATAAAGAAGAAAACTCAAATTGACTGTGCCACGTAATATTTTTACACTGATTTGAAGGTGTTTACTCCACGCACCTATCGAACGTGAGAATCTCACTGTTGTTGTAAAAATAGATCAAAAATATTTATTTATTGTAATTTAAAATGAATCCATAAGATAATAGAATACCCACAAATTTTAAATATTTTTTATAACAACACAAGTAAATTAAACACGTCTTTCCATAAATTAATAGGTACAGGATATTATTTTAGTAAATACAAAATTAATTGAGAGAGGAAGTCCTTCAACTAATGGAAAGTAGATGAGAGGAATACGTGGCATATTGTGCACCGAAAATAGAGACATGCCTAAGAAGGGCGGCGAACAGAGTTGAGATAATCCTCAAGTTCTTGGATTTGCTCCTTTGAAGGTGGTGTTTGGTTGTTCTTTATGGATCTATGCACATCATATGTTGTTGAACCCAAAAACAACATCCTATTCTCCATAAAAACAAACACAAAAAAAAATGAATATGATACATAGTTTGACATATGATCAAAAGAGCAACAAGTGTATAACATACCCAGAAGCAAATAGTACAATTTGTCTTGGAAATATGTGCTTCCCAAATATCCTCATACCTCTCCTTCCACAAAAAGATTTAAGCTTTAACACAACTTCTTTGAGCGCCCTTGGAGACTTAAACATACAAGTAGGAATTGAGTAGTCTCTAACCGGTTTTTTGGCAGTTGGATAAGGCCAAAGCTAATACATAGATAATTTGTTTATTCATGCATTAATTTTATGTCATGGTTGGTTGCATGTATTAATTTTATACAATGTTTGATTGACAGGTTTTCAAATGTTGTATAAAAGTTATTTATGTATTATTTTAATACAATGTTTGGTTGTTAAAATTAGTGTAGTTATTAGGATAGTAATTATCAGCTTGGTAATTACACAGCTTAGTAATTATACTGACATATTTGTTTGACACAATGTAATATATACATATATTGTTTGGATGCACAATTACAATCATAAGATCATATTAAATTTTTTAAGTAAAAATTACGTAATTAGTATTTTATATTAGACAAATAAAAAAGTTTATAAATGATATTAATTTAAATATTTAAAATATATATTGTCTAATGAGGAATTTCTGAACAATATACATATACTTTTATAATATTCAAACCAAAATACCCAACAAGCATTAGCCCTCCCTGAAAAGGAGGTGATCCAGCCGCACCTTCCAGTACGGCTACCTTGTTACGACTTCACTCCAGTCACTAGCCCTGCCTTCGGCATCCCCCTCCTTGCGGTTAAGGTAACGACTTCGGGCATGGCCAGCTCCCATAGTGTGACGGGCGGTGTGTACAATACCCGAGAACGAATTCACCGCCGTATGACTTGAGTAATTTCTGAACAAAAAACCTTAATAATACCATTACAGTAAATATATATTGATTTAGTATCAGTTCAGCGAAATTATCAATGTTAATGATACATATACAATATATGATACTAATTTAGTATCAGTTAAGCAAAAATTTATCAGCTTTAATTAATGGAGGTATGAACTGTAATTATTTATGAGAGAACGAGTATTTCAAAAATTACTTTGAATTTGAATATAAACTAGTAATTATTTTAGATTTTATGAATAACGTAGTTTTCCCTCAAAGTAAATACTCAAATAACCTCGCCACTTGTTTTCTTTTTCTTTTAATCTCTAAAATATACGACTGAGTTGTTAAACAAGAATTTTCTTTTACAATAATAAAATGAACATATATCCTAAACTAATGTTTGTCCTTTTTCCTTTTCTATTTCTTCACAAGTCTCTTATCAAGCGATTCATTTCTATTGCAAACTGATATCCATAATAAACATTTGAAATTCTTATGCTCCAACTAAATTGGGCAAATCTTATTCACCTAAACCAATTTTTGGGGAGTAACAACGTCCAATTATCAAGAATAAATTGGTTGGGGGGGAATTCAAATTATTTACAGATTAAATTAACAAAAGAGACAATCACCTCAGATATGGCACTTTTAAATACAGTTTACATACATATTCTACTGTGTATCTCCCAATAAAGATGACTTCCCATTTCCTGTCTTCAACTCCCATACCAGCACAACATGAAGAGCAAGAAATGTCTCCAAAACATGGGTGAAGTTCACGAAATCAATGGAGCGATTGAGATGATAATACTTAACTGCAGCATGATGCAGTTCGTGATCCTTCTGCTGTTCTGTCAACAAGTACCATTCCTGCCGGATTTTGAGCAGGCAGAGCTCTAGGCAATCGTTTAGCTGCAGAATTCACACCCACAAAATCAGGGAAGCAGGTAAATAACAGAGACATTCAACTGCTCTGAGACGCAACAAAAGAGGTGAAAGACATCCTAAAAGGGCAGGTCTAAAAATAAGTAAACCGAAACATCAATTTCGGATATCCATGTATAGCATAAATATATAATGCAGAAGAGTAATTTCTCTTATCTGTACCCCTCTTTGAATACGAAAAGCTGGAGACCTATTAGCGCTGTCATGGAAAACCCACAAAGCTATTCCACAGAAATCCTTTAATTCAACATGATCCATAACTTTGTCATTACTCACCAACTTTCCTCAGTAAAGCAGCCCGATCTGCTCCAATTTAAACCCCTCCCAATCCAAAGGTTACTGGAGGACCAAATCCCCTCCCACAGCACTGGTGTATGATCCTTGTGACAGGTAATCACTGGTTATACCTACTCAACCTCCAGTCATCACCAGGACGCTCACTTTATGTTTATATCAACATCTCTGATTACCACAACCACAAGCATACATCCTTGCTCGTATCACCATGTATAACAACATCCTTACTCCAAGCTCCCCTGCTCCCCTAACTCAACCAAAAAAAGATTCCTCTTCCTTTGGAAGGAAAAACCAGGCCACTAAAGTAAAACAAAAGGAACCAAATCATATGGCCGTAAGCACTATACTCAGTGAAGGAATTTCCATTTCCAAGAGAGCATGAATTCAACAATATAAACAGTGATCAAATTGTTGATTTTATATATAGATTAGAAAGAAGTACTTGGCGTAAATTATTAGTTTCGTTCCCAAACTATTGACATTCCTTAAAAAAACACCCTTGTACTTGACTAACTAAACTTAGATACACCTCAATCTGCCACATCAACATGACATAGCAAGTGGTCTGAAACTCTTGTAGGAGCATAGAGCTCTGAATTGAAAGCCGAGAGAAGGGTTAAAAACACCCCTAAACTTGACAAAAATTTGAGGTGTATTTCACTCATGGTGCAATATCGGGGTGTATTCAAGTTCAATTAGTCAAGTAAAAGGGTATTTTTAAGGCTGTCAATAATTCGGAGATGAAACTAATAATTCACGCAGAGTTTAGGATTGTTTTCAATACTTCTCTCTATAAACTAACAAAAAAATGTTTACATGTATTTGTATACTAGTAGTCTCTTTAAGAGATTATATACATGTTTTTCATACTACTTAACGTGGACATAAATTAAGATTGCCCAGTACTAGTTTTATTCTCACGTCCAGATTTCTATAACAGCAATTCCTGAACAAGAAAAGGAATATAGTGGGGTACTTTGGAATGAAAATCCTGTTAAAGAACTTAATAATAATATAATAATGTTACTTGTATGTTAATAATTAGGAGTTCTAACAGATATTATTTGTCAACATAGAGAATTTGGTAATAATCAGTATTCCAACTACAGTCTATTATCTTGCATGCAAGGTGATATCATCTTTAGTACTATTTCTTATTGATTAGGCTAAGCTGATTAAAGAAATATAAATTTTCCTGTTATTACCTATGCTGATACATAGAAACAAAAAATTATAAATTGCTTCGTAAAGTTGACTTCCGAATTTCAATAGTTGAAGGAAGGTAATTTTTTACAACTCTACCCACCCCTAGCATAGCACCTAGCATGTAAATCAAAGGTAACCATAAAGCAAGCATCAACTCTTCGAGACTCCATTTTAGTAAAATCATTTAGTTTTCTTCATGTGACAAGTGCATGAGTTTGTAACTGACAAGTAGGAATGTGCATAATCTTGCGATTCATGTATCATGAAATATGTTAGAGAATTTGCATATTACAGTTTACATTAGTTGGAATTAATTCAAGTATGCATCAACGAAGATGCCTGATAGGAATGTTAAAAGTTACCGTTCAAGTCGCCACTTTCTGTACTCCAGGACAAGCCTCACATTCACTCCAGGATCAGTTGGAATCCAGATGTGATTAAAAAGAAGTCAGAACAGAACTATAATATGGTTGGGTTGCACTACAAAGGGTTACCATACAGCAAGCTAAGGGTTTGAAAAGCAAATGGCACCAGAAGTTCCTAAATATTCAGGTTTTCAAACTATGCTTTGGAACCATCTTGTTCTTCAAGTCCTGTATTCCTCAAGCAGCTAGTCCTTGTAACCATTTGATAACGACATTTGCCTCATGTGCTAAATTTGATGGTGATTGTTGTTATACTAAAACATCCAAAAGTCTTGCCCAAAAAAAATAAGGAAAGGAAAGAACACTACCCTTGCTTTTTATCAACTACTACAACTAGTCAAGGCCTAATCGGCAGGGCAACTACTGACCGGTGGAGTGAACTACAAACGAAGACCCGCAAGCCGAGTGACCTACTGGCAACCGTAACAGGTATAGCATCTTAATATAAGCAAATGCCACAATTTTTCAAATATTTTAAGATAGAGTGCATATTGTTGTCCAGACAATGTCTTGAAAACCATGCCCAGAAAGAATATTGCATAGCACAACGATAGCAACAACGGGAACCTATAACACAAGACTGTCCTCATACATTTCAATTACAGACACTCAAAAGCTTCGGTGAAAGATTATTATATCACCTACTATGTCATATACCTTTGAAAAAAAAAAAATGAGAAAGAAAGAGAGCAATAAATGAAACTTACAAAACAACAAAACAATGGAACTTACCGATTTCGTAAAATATATCGTTGACATTAGCAGCAGTTTTGGCAGAGGTTTCCATGAAAAATAGGCCATTTTCCTCTGCGTACAAGCGTGCTTCCTGTGAAAGCAATATTTAAAATACTATATACCAGGAAAATTGATGCCCCAAAACAATCAAGAAAGAAAACTACCCAAGTATAGGTATATTGTAGAAAATGATAAAACCAGTAGATAAAGTTATTAATAACAAATGCCTTAGCCCATAAGTTCCAACAACCAATCTTATAATCGCAAGAAACTCAATTATGGAATAGCATTTTCCCAACAAAAAAAAGAAAGAAAAGGAAAGCCAGCATACTTCTACTTCAGCTCTGGATACCACTTCGTGGAAGTTTACTTCCACAAAATGAGTATTTCCATTTTACATCATTATCTGAACTGGTTATCTAGAGGCAAGTAACGTGTTGCTGCATCTCAGATCATTATCCAATTTATATTTCATAACTGTCCCAAAAACTATATAATAAAGCTGAGACCAAACACAATATGTTGAAGGGTGCATCACAAGAGTTGTGTTTCAAAATAGATGGATGGCAAAGCCCAATCAAAGGAACCTCGAAAAAAAGATGACAGGCAATACATAAAGAACTTACTTCTGCAGTCACCTTCCTCTTATCTTCTAGATCAGCCTTGTTGCCAGTAAGAGCCATGACCATATTGGGATTACCTACTCAATTATCAGAAAACTAAATCACTTCACCAAAAAATCTATGAATATGAAGTTATGATACCATCAATAACCTTATATGAGTCCTTACGGCAATAAAGTAATAAAATACAATACAACATAAGGAAAAAGATTAAAAAGATGTTAGTAGAGCGCTGGATTTTATGCAATAAACTGATGAAAGAAGAATATTCTAAATTTTCTATTTGAATAAAGCAGAAAAGTTCACAGATAAGCACCTTGCTTCTGCAATTCTTGCACCCATTTCTTTGCCCGTGCAAATGAATCCTATATTAAGAAGGAAACAGAAGATTACGCCTAGAATGAAGATGGCATCGAAATTGATATGCATAGATATACGCATACACAATTACACATGCACAACAAAGAGTTGCATAAACATGGGATATGCCACTCATTCCCAATATTGGCCAGGGGCGAAGGTAGCATGTAACATGTGATACAGCAAAACCTAGTAATTTTAGTCTAAATCCAGTATTTATGTTTAAAAGATTTATCAAATATGTACAAAAACTAAATTCAGAACCCAGTTACTAGTATTTGAAGTCGAGAATCTAGAAACCATAAGGTCCGAATCTTGGCTCCGTCTGGTATTGGCCATAACAAATGAACTTTTGGAAAGTTGTCTTTTTATTCTTCTTTCCTTAGATGAAGATATCATCACACTAGTAAGTTCAGAATGAATGTGTTGATTTTGTGATTCCTTCTTTCCACTCTTTGCTTAGCTACACCCGGTTACAGATGTCCATGTCCTTCAAGGATCTAGGAGTTCATATAGGATGTCAAAGGTGTGATCCACACATTGAAATTGTCATCATTGACTTACAAGCGCCACCCTTACCAGGTAAATCCAGGAAAGGGAACTTTTAACCCTTCAAGTTTTAAATAACTTTTTAAAATTTATAGTGAAATGGTCATTCCTAAGAGAAAAACATTCACTTAATCCTTTAAGACTTTATAATTGTCCCCCTTAGATTAAAATTTCTAGCTCCAACCCTCTGATGATAATGTTAATTGTGAAAAAGCAGAAACGTCAAAGGGAAAGCAACAGCAAACATGACCTAATATTCTGCCTGAAGTTCTAATTCAACATGAATGACAAATCAATTAGTATTCTCATCCACTTACGACCAGCTGCTCTCCATGGCCAAAAATTGTCCTTAAATGCAAAATGAGCACAAGTAAACGAAAAACAAGCATAAACATGTCTTTGCAACTTTGTCAATGCATAAGATAAAAGTTGCATATATTCCCTATTAATCTATTATTCGTTTCCACATTGCAATACCAATGTACTGACGAACTGGCAAAAAGCCAACTATTGCTTTCATAAGACCCATTTGATTGTTATTCTGTAATAGACTGAATAGGAAAGCCCAGTCCAGAAGAGTAAGCTATTTGATGTGAGAGTTCATTTCGGCTACAAAAACCTTTAAGCTAGCTAGTTGGGGATTGAAATTTAGTTGTTGACGGAAAGAATCTCACAGTGCTGGTGATGTCATAGACGATGATAGCAGCTGCAGCACCCCTGTAGTACATAGGCGCTAAGCTATGGTACCTCTCCTGACCAGCAGTATCCCAAATCTCAAACTTCACCGTAGAATTGTTAACTGAAACTGTAGAGGAAAAGAAAGCCGCTCCGATCGTCGATTCCTGACATCACGTAATAATCACACAAATCTACATGAAGTTGAGAATTGGGGAAAACAACCCTAAAAAGCAACTCGCAGAGAAAAATAAAGTACTTGGAATTCAAGGAATTGTCCCTTGACGAATCGTATAACCAAGCTTGATTTACCAGCTCCCATGTCCCCCAACAACACCTGAACAATCAATTGAATTAATCAATAAACAGTTTACAGAAGCAACAAAGGATTTTACAAAGCTAAAAACACAGAGGAATTGATGCATGCATGAATCAGACTTACAAGTTTTGCATTGAGATTATTGTGAGCGGTTGCCGCCATGATCAAATGCCGAAGGTGAAAATGAAGAAATCCCAAATTACAGAGGTATTGAGTTGTAAGCTAAAGAGAGAGTTTGGAAGAAGTGGAGAATTGATGCAGAAAACAATACTTACTAAATTAAAGAGTCTGACGTATGTTGGAAGGCCTCAAAAGCTAAAAACCAAAGGATTTCTTCTCTTTGGACTTTTCACGGAAACTTCATTAATAATTATAGTTTAGAGTATAATTACAATTAATAGTATAGTTTGTTTAATTACTTATGATATATAGTTACTTTTTTAAAATTGTATCTATGCTCAGTTTTATTGTACTTGTTGCTTAATTTCATTGTATACACCGAATATACTGTGTATGTTCACTTAAATATAATCATATTAACACATAAAATTTTATTTAATACATTATCTATGTGTTTTCAGTTAATATTATGCATCATGTATGTATATGTCCTTTTATTTTAATTGTATGATTTACGATATTCTTTTGTTTGACTGTATTTTAGTGAAGGTATCATTGTTGATATAAATATATGGTAATTAAGGCAAAGTATGAAAATATAGAATGTATATATTTTGAAAGTTGAACTCGTAAATACAAGTATGTATTTGTGTGCTCAATATGCACATATGTTCGACTGTGCTATGTATCACGATCATACAGAGCAATAGTGAGCAGAGAAGAAAAACCTTCAACATACATAGCAAGAAAGTATGTTTTTGGATTCATGCATACAAGTTGATTGTTGATACAATCATATTGGACAACTTCAATTGTTCATTTTTATCTTGAGTTTTTCTTTGAAAAATTCACCTCAAATCTGTACCAAAATCCTTTAAAGTCGAAATATAAACTTCTCGTGATCAGGGGCGGAGGCAGCATATACTTAGGGGTTCATCCGAACTCCTTTCGGCAGAAAATATTACTATTTATACATGGTTAAAATTACTTTTTAGATATGTATAACAGATGTCGATACTCCTTCCACTAGTTCGTGTGTTTACTTCTCAAATTTTGAAATCATGATTCCGCCACTGCTCATAGTATACTCATTTGAAATACAGTCATTATAAATAAGTAACAATTTCATAACTCCACAATTTAAACTTCAAAATTTTCTTTTATGGTTGTTAATAGAGTTTCTTCTTCAAGTCTCTCATAAAATCATCTCAATTTTCTCCATTATTCCCAAATCTTCCAAAAAAATCCAGCAAAATTCATATTCAATGGCAACAAAATGACATAAACAGAACCAGAAGGCATCAATGGAGTTTGTATAACATGAAATTTTTGGCCAAAAACCAAGTGAGTGAGAGAAAGTGATTGATACATGTGATAATTTCTGCTTGAAATAAGAGATATGCTTATATTTGGTTTATTTGTTAGTATTAAACTTATAATATAGCTACATATTTATTTTTTTGTAATATATTGACAAACTAATATTGTATATATGGTTTTTATGTTTGCTCCATCCTATTTTCTGTATTGGTTTTTAATGAAAAAAATAGTTGGGCCGACTAACTCATTATTGGACTTCTATTTCTGACAAAAAAATGAAAACTCGTCGCCCATTATGTAAGAGCGCTATATTTACACATACTCATATTAAGAAAAGTGAAAATTCCATATATGACATATATTAGACTAATATTTTCAAGTTATAGCAGTAGAATTAAATTTTCAAGTTGTAACAATAAAAAAATTCAGGTTGTAACAGCTTCTTAGATAAAAAAACTTTTTTTAAATAATTGTAAAAATTTGTTTTGAAAAAAAAAAACCGTTTCTGAAAAAAAAAGGTAAAAAAATGAAAATAAGTGTGTTAATTAAATTTGAATTGATTGAAGATAATTACTAATTAGCATAAATTAAGGAAATTCAAACTAATTAAGAATATTTAGTTTCCTTATTTCACTTTAATTTATTAAAATTAATTAAAAATTCTGATTTCATCCATTTTCTTCCACGTTTCTCTCTCTTCAATTTTTTTCCAGAAATCTTGTCACTCTCATCTAATTCATATTCGTTTTTATTCCGTAATCTTTATTTTCTGGACGGTTTCTTATTAGTATTAATAACAACATGATGGTAGATGGGATCCTTCAGGTTAGTGTTATTTGCGGTTTTTTATTTGTATTGTAATACAAACCAAACGTTCAAAAAAAATATGAACAGTGATTCAGGAAAAAAAAATATTCAGATTTTATTTGTGAATAATAGTTTTAATTATGGCATTTTTTGTATGAATATTCACTTTTGAAATTGGTATAAATTTTTGTATGAACATTCATTGTTTTGTATGTTTCTGGTTAAAAAATTACATAAAATTTATTTGAATTTGGTATATTGGTTATACCATGTTGGTACGATTTTAGAATTATATTTGAATGAATTTCGTATACTATTTATCTAATAAATGACAATTAATAGTTAAAAGTGGTATTATTTTGGTATTATAGTGGCATGATTCTACTGTGAAAAATTGACGACTTATGTCATGAAATAGGTATAATTTTGGCGTGAAATAGGTATGAAAAATGTGCATAATAATTATATGAAATTTGAATTATGGCATTTTTTTAAAAATGTATAATGTTATATTTTGGTATGAACATTGAATTTGTTCATTATTTGTGTGACGCATTTTTTTGGTATATTTTTGGTTAAAAAAATAGATAATTTTTTCTTTGGAATTTGTATACTAATACTACCAAGAATGTATGACAATCGATAATGTTTTGGTACGATTTTTGGTTTGATTGAATTTTTTTTTTGACATTATATAGTAATGAATTTTGAGAATAATAATGTAATGAATTTGGTATACTGTTTATTAAAGAAATGACAATTAATATTTCTAAGTTGGAATTATTTTGGTATTCTAGTGGCATGATCCTGGTATGAATAATTGATAACTTTTGGCATGAAATAGGTAAGAAATGTGTGAATAAGAATTGTATGAAATTTGTATACTGATATAACATATGTGTTTTTACTTTTGTGTTCTGTAATAACATATGAAATTGTTTTAAAATAACATATGTATTTTTACTTTTGTATGAATTTTGTAAGCATAAAAATGGCATGAAATTTGTATATTGATATAACATATGTATAAACGTTATTTGTACTTTTGTATGATATAATATTGACACAATAATTTATGATGAAACAGAAAAATATGCAATT
>JAJOOS010082123.1:0-13885 GCA_029582725.1 Solanum chiquidenum
TATGATTATAAAATATATTATATGTTATATGCATGCACATTGAATGTCTCAAAAACATATAAACTAATGATGTATTGAAACAGTAGATTTAATATGTAATTTTAATTGTTCTACAATATTTATTATTAGTTTCAATAGATATTAATGCCAAATTTTTTGTAAGAGTTTCAAGTCATATTTAATACAATAATATTCTTCTTTATGACACACCAATATACTTATCATAATGTATGAAAATACTTACGAGTTATTTTAACTAGCATGCTATCATATTACTTAGTAATTAATTTAGAGTTATAAGTTAGGCATATAAATAACATAACAATATAAACTTGAAACGTATTGATTATTATGCCTAGTAAAGTATCATAACAATAGCTAAATCAAGTTATATATGTAGTAATTAAATTATCGATCAAAGATTTATGCAAGTCCTATTAGAGGTGTTATAAACATATAAATGTATACCTGACTCTAAAAGAAAGTTGATTAACTTTTAGGAATTAATTTCGAGTTAAGTAGGTCTCAGTTGGTTAGAGACTCGTGCTGATAACGTTTTGGAAATGAGAGCAAAATATAATAATACTAAACAATATAGGGAGACAAATGGTGATGGAAAGTATAAATCTCTTCAAGTGTATATTTCTTAAGGGTAAAAAAGACCCTTTTATAAGAGGTAGAAATCATCCGTTTACTATCTTAGCCAAAATACGTTAGTAATCTTTAATTCTTACATTAAATTTGATGGAAACTTAAGAAGGAGAAATAAAAGATACGCAAGGAGAGAAAGTAATTTGCTTAAAACACTTGATCCTTTGATTCATGACTTCAAACCTATAAATAGGCAAATACTTAATAGAATAATCAATTAAATAGGACACATATCAGTCCCATTATCAACTTACTCCTAAAATAGAGCACATGACTCCTAAAACAACTATAACACTTTACTGCACTAATTCCTTAAAAACAGAACAACCTGCAAACTACTACAATAAAAAAAAAAGAATCAAAACTCCTAAAGACTAGGTCAACTGATAAAAGAATAACGACTAAAAATCCAACAGTTGCCCCCTTAAACTGATGTTTTCTAACAGTCAGTTTATATCTTTGATTGTACATACACCTAGCAGCCTTCTAAGTTTCATGAATGACTCCGTCTTCAGGGCCTTGGTGAAAATATCGGCAACTTGATCTTCACTCCTGCAGTAAATCAGATCAATAGTTCCATTATTGCTAAGATCTCTTAAGAAATAAAACTTCACATCAATGTGCTTGCTTCTTCCATGTAGCACTGGATTCTTGGATAGCTGAATTGCTGAATCATTGTCACAAAAAATCTTAGTGGCTTCTGCTTGCTTGAATTTTAACTCCTCCAAAAGTCTCCTCAACCAAATAGCTTGACAAGCACAAGCAGTCGCAGCAACAAACTCGGCTTCTGTAGTAGACAAAGTGACAATTGGTTGCTTCTTAGCTGACCACGAAATAGCACCGGACCCTAGCATAAAAGCATAACCTGAAGTGCTTTTCATGTCATCACGATCACCAGCATAATCACTGTCCGTATACCCAAGAAGATTGGAATTTTCACTCTTCTTATAAACTAGTCCAAAGTCTCTCGTTCCTTGCAAGTAACGGAGAATTCTCTTGGCTGCCAGCAAGTGCATTTCTGTGGGATTCTCCATGTACCTGCTGATTAAACTCACAGAGTACATTATGTCAGGCCTTGTAGCAGTGAGATACATCAAACTTCCCACGATTTGCTTGTAAAGTGTGTTGTCAACCTTCGTTCCAGTAGGATCTTTGTGCAACTTCAAACCAAGTTCAACAGGAGTATTAACTGGATTGCAATCCATCATCCGAAATCTTTCTAGAATTTCCCTTATATACTTCTTCTGAGAAATAAAGATCCCTTTTTCAGATTGTACTACCTCTATGCCAAGAAAGTAATGCATCAATCCTAGGTCGGACATTTCAAACTCATCCATCATTGACTTCTTGAATTACTCAAACATGACACCACAATTTCCAGTAAAAATGAGATCATCAACATACAAGCAGATAATGAGCATTTTTCCTTTATCCCCAATCTTAACAAAAAGTGTATGCTCATAAGGACATTTCGAAAAACCAACTTTTAGAAAATAGCCCTCAATGCGACTATACCAAGCTCGAGGAGCTTGTTTTAGACCATAGAGGGCCTTTTTTAATCTATAAACCTTATGCTCATTTCCAATTTCAACATAACCAGGGGGTTGTTCAACAAATACCTGTTCCTCCAAGTGCCCATGTAGGAACGCCGACTTGACATCTAGCTGGAAAATAGGCCAAGAATTCTGAGCTGCCAATGCGATAACCAATCTGATTGTATCATGCCTAGCAACAGGAGAAAATACTTCTGTATAATCGATCCCATATTGTTGCTTATACCCCTTGGCCACTAAACGCGCTTTGTACCTGTCAACTTCGCCATTTTCCTTCAACTTTGTTTTGAACACCCACTTCAGTCCAATGGTTTTCTGTCCCTTTGGAAGATCGGACAACTCCCAAGTATCATTTCGTTTAATAGCATCAATTTCATCATCCATTGCTTTTCTCCATTTTTCTTCCTTTACAGCACTCTCATAAAAGATAGGGTCGCAATCTGAAAATAAAGCAAAGTGAGTAATTGGATCTTCAATTCCAGTTACCCTGTAATCCTTCATCCAAGCAGGCCTTCTTCTAACACGCCTAAGAGTTTGAGTTGCTTCTTCATTTGCAACAGCAACTGGTGAGGAAGTTATAGAGGCCGAATCTGATGAATTTTCAAGTGTACAAGGTGCTGAAAATTGCTCTTGTTCCACGTCACTGTCACATAGGATTTGGGTAGCAGGCTGCTGCCTATTCCAATCCCAAATGCTTTCCTCATCAAAAGTAACGTCCCTGCTGATAACAATCTTCGTAGTCAACGGACTAAACAACTTATATGCTTTGGAAGACTCACTCACACCAAGAAAAACACATTTTTCAGCCTTATCATCAAGTTTCTTCCTCCTTTCATCCGGGACATGAGCATATGCAATGCATCCAAAAATTCTAAAATGATCTACTGTTGGTTTTCTCCCATTCCATGCCTCCTCGGGTGTCATATTTTTAACAGAAAAAGTTGGACTTCTGTTTAGAATATGAACACTCCAATTCACTGATTCTGGCCAGAAAGTTTTTGGAATGCTTCCTCTCAATAACATACTTCTCACCATGTTGAGGATGGTTCTGTTTTTCCTTTCCGACACACCATTTTGTTGTGGTGTATACGCAGCTGTAAGCTCTTTCCGAATGACATGCTGTGTACAAAACTCTTCAAATTCTTTTGAGCAGTATTCGCCACCACGATCAGTTCGGAGAGCCTTAATGGTTTTCCCTACTTCATTTTCCACACGAACTTTGAAGTTTTTAAATATTGAAAAAGCTTCAGATTTTTCTTCCAAAAAATAAACCCAAGTTTTTCTTGAAAAATCATCAGTAAAAGTAATTAAATACCGTTTACCTCCATTAGACGTTGGGTTTATCGGACCACAAAGATCTGAGTGTACTAGCTCCAAAACATCCTTTGCTCTCCATGACTTTCCTTTGGGAAATTGAGAGCGATGTTGTTTGCCAACAACACATTCTTCACAAATTTTGGAAGGTGCAGTAATTTGAGGAAGACCAGTAACCATGTTTTTCTGTTGGAGTGTTTTCAAACCTCCAAAACTCAAGTGACCATAACGGAAGTGCCACAACAATGATGAATCATTTACTTCAGTCATCAAACAGGATTGGATGCTATCAATCCTTAGTGGAAATAATCTGTTGGAGCTCATTTGAACTACTGCAATAGCTCCTCTCACAGGATCATAAATTTCACACTCGCCCTTCTTGATAGTGATGACATAACCCTTTTCTTGCAACTGACCAGCACTAAGTAAATTACTTTTCAAGTCAGGAACATACAACACATTAGTAATTGTTTCCACAAAACCATTCTTGGTTTTAATCTTGATGTCACCTTTCCCCATCACTTCCACAGTTGAACAATCACCAAACGCTACAGTAGAGTGGAAATTTTCGTCTAGAGATGAAAAAGAAAATTTACTTCCACACATGTGATTACTGCATCCAGTATCTACATACCAAATATTAGACTCATATTTTGTTCCACCATGGACAGCCATTAACAATGTTTCTACTTCTTTATTTTCGACAAAATTGGCACTTTCACATTTTTCTTTGTCATTAGGAAGTCTAGTGTAACAATCTGATGCATAGTGACCAAATTTGTGACATTTATAACACTCTACCTTCGATTTGTCATGATCTCGACCTCTGCCTTGAGACTGATCAGTGCTGGTTTTGTAATTTCTGCTGAAATCTCTTCCTCCACGATCTCCTCTTCCTCTTCCTCCACGATCTCCTCTTCCTCGGCCTCTACCTCTACCTCTATAGTTGCTGGAATAAGTAGTAGTAGAAGCCTTCAACGCTTGCTCCTGCACTCCAGAACTTTTGTTCATCTTCTGTTCATGAACCAATAAAGAACTTTGCAGTTCATCAAGAGATAGTTCATCTATATCCTTTGATTCTTCAATTGAGCAGACAACATAATTATATTTTGATGTCAGAGATCGTAAAATCTTCTCCACAATGGCTACATCACCTATCTTCTCACCATGGAAGCGCATCTTGTTGGTTATTTCCATGGTTCTAGCACAATAGTTTGTCACAGATTCTCCTTCCTTCATCTCCAGTGTTTCAAAATCCTTTCTCAAAGCTTGAAGTTGTGCACGCTTCACCCTGCTTGAGCCTTGATACTTCTTCTTCATGGAATCCCAAATATCCTTGGAAGTTTCTTTGCAAAGAATAGTTTCCAGGATGGGACGATCAATTGCCTGAAAGAGATAATTCTTCGCTTTCAGATCTTTCAGCTTTTTTGCTTCCAACTCTGCCTTTTGAGCATTCGTCAAAACTTCGCCTTCCGCCGGAGTGTCGATGCCGTCCTCAATAATTGGCCAATACTCTTTTGACCGTAAGAAATTCTCCATCAACATGCTCCAATGGTCATAATGACCATCAAAGCGAGGAATTGCTGCTTGCACAAAATTATTTTCAGTAGCCATTAGATAATATGAAAAGAAATTTGTGGTTGCCTCACTTGTTTTCACTCTTTGAATAACCTGGGCTCTGATACCACTGATGGAAACTTAAGAAGGAGAAATAAAAGATACGCAAGGAGAGAAAGTAATTTGCTTAAAACACTTGATCCTTTGATTCATGACTTCAAACCTATAAATAGGCAAATACTTAACAGAATAATCAATTAAATAGGACACATATCAGTCCCATTATCAACTTACTCCTAAAATAGAGCACATGACTCCTAAAACAACTATAACACTTTACTGCACTAATTCCTTAAAAACAGAACAACCTGCAAACTACTACAATAAAAAAAAAAGAATCAAAACTCCTAAAGACTAGGTCAACTGATAAAAGAATAACGACTAAAAATCCAACAAAATTAATACATGCATTACGTTAGGTTGATGAAAAGAAACATCCATATTAAATGGATTTGTAACAATATTAAAATTTTCATATATTTTTATTTAACT
Organism: Solanum chiquidenum; assembly: GCA_029582725.1. Classification (NCBI taxonomy): domain Eukaryota; kingdom Viridiplantae; phylum Streptophyta; class Magnoliopsida; order Solanales; family Solanaceae; genus Solanum; species Solanum chiquidenum. Next base: position 5,628 of record JAJOOS010082123.1, read on the forward strand.
CTCGAAATCCGGACACCGCCGCAAAAACTGAGGGAGTAGTACACATTATATCATCTTAATAATCAATTGTGAAATTCATATACACGTCTCTAGCATTATAATATTCATTATATACTACACCAGTTTTGAGATTCCTTTGATCCATTCTGAAAATTAATTGTCAATTTAAAGTTTTTATAATCAATTGTGAAAAATATAATATTCTATACTACACTTGTTTTGAGATCTGACCTAGTATTATTTTTTGGGGGGTTGCTATTAGTGATATTTATACTCCACTTATTTTGAGACTTTCATAATTTGCTGTCTAATTTCAATTGGATGTTCCGGTATGATGTGAAAATATTTTCTAATAAAATAAGTGGTTTTTACTAAATTATTTTTAATGTTCGGTAAGTAATAAAAAAAATATTCTAAAAATATTAGTATATATAATCAAGATAAACACTATTGACAACAATTAATGCCTCAACTCATCCTTATTGTGTTTCTTGGACATCTGATGCTAACATGGCACATAAAATGATTATTTTATAAGTTTAAGTGTTCAACTGACAAAATAAAGATGAGTTGAGATGTAAATTCTCAAAAAAATTTAACTACTTTGGCTTGATTAGTGAGAATAAAAAGAGGAAAAGAAAATGAAGGACAAACAAAAGGGGAAGATAACAAATCATTGGTATGTCATACAATATTTAATTATTTTTTTTCATAATCTTTATAAGTTAATCTTTCTTTGTATAAGGTAAACTATATACACTAATTATCTGTTATAGTTGAGTTTATCAAATTCATTCAAGGACATACGAGTTAGATTGATCTTGTAAATGAAATGACAATGAAATAAATCACAAAAATAGCAAGGTAAAATGAATATAAGGGTGGCTGATGAGAACCCTGATGTCTCAGGTTCAAAATTCGGAGACAAGAAATACTAGGTGATTCTTTCCATCTATCCTAACCTTGGTGGCTAGAGTTGCTTGATACTTGTTGCTGGTGGGAGGTGGCAAGTAACCCGTGGAATTAGTTGACGTGCGCGAAATTTGGCCCAGACACCACGATCATAAAATAAAAATAAAAATGAATATAAGGGCAAGAATATAAGCAGGCCTGTATGGACAAAATTCAATGTCACAAATAATATTAAATCTCCCTACCGGGAAAATTAGTTCGAAAATCGTGATATATATATGACACTCAATCCAATTACAATATCTATTGAAGATAAATTACCTTTACGAAAGAGTAAATTTATCGTGAGCTACTCCATCAAAACATTTTTGGTCATCAGTACGGTCATTGTGGCGTTAACCGTTCCATTTTTTGGGTATGTCATGACATTTACGAGGGCACTTTTGGGCGACCGTGTCGATATTGTTATCATGCCTACGCTAGCTCAAGATCAAGAAGCCTTCATATTTGGAAGTTATGTTTATTGAGATAATTTTGATTTTTGGTTCTTCTGTTGCCGTATGTACAACTTACACTTCATTGGAAAACATTATTAGTCATGTCAAAAGGTGACGGATGAATGGATGGGTCAAAATAGACCGAATCAATGGGTTGTTGCATAATCCTGTCCTAAGTTTATTTGGTCTAAAATGGGACGAAACAAGATGGGCTAAATAATGGGTTGCAGCCCAACCCACTCAACTTGACCCCACTTTTTTTTTTTTTGAAATATCAATAAATATTTAAACCAAATATTCCCAAACCAATCAAATATTGTGTGCACAAATTCAAGTAGGGAATCTATTTGCAAAAAACCTAGTGACTTCACTTTTAGATTACAACTTCAACACGAAAGTCACACACTTTAGAAGAATCAAATAATACATAAGATCTCATGGTACGTAATGAAAAGCAAGCACACATACAATATCTCATCCGTTATAATAAAGAACACAAGTACTGATAGCTAGCATTGTTTAGACTTGATAAACAGTTATTAACCACAATGTTATCAATAAACGAAAATGGATATAGAGAAACCGCGTTGGAAGAAGGCATACATATCTTTAGGATCAGTTCGATGCCTTTACAGGTTGATGTATATGATCTGATCTGCAAAGAACATATATTGTATAAGTTTAAAGTAATATTGGAAAACACATAACATTTGTAAAAGTAATAAGTTAATCTGTTAATGGAAGTATACCTCACTCATAGAAGTCTACCTCAAGCTTGTCTTCTCCAGTCATTTCTTCAACATATTCCTTAATATTGAAAGTCGACTCTCTAAGCTGAGGGCTGAACCATACTTTGATAAGCTCTAATGACGCAATATCTCCAAAACTGTCTGGGATCTCCATAAGCTTTTCACATGCATGTATATCTAACATCTCGAGCACGGGAAAGGATTTCTCTGCATCAACCTGCCATTCAGAAAATCTCACATCATCCAATTTTAGAGATTTGAGATTCTGGAAGGTGACATCTTCCATGTTCCATTCTTTCCCCTCCTCGATGATTGTGTCTTCTAGAATTAGTTCTTCAAGGTTGGGTAGTCTACCAATTCTTGAAAGTGTATCGGATGTCAGAGAGAGCCATTGCAACATCAGCTTCTTCAAGCTCAAAGAGAAGCCGTGTGTATATTCACTGAATGAACCCCAAGGAGCATATAAATGGAGTTTTTCAAGTTCGTTAAGGACATCCAGTCTTGGAAAACAAATCTTCTCTGCTGAACAATCTGGTAGTTGTCCGATACAGACTACAAGGTTTTGAAGCTTAGGAAACCTTTTGAAAATAATATCCTCCGTGTCTTCTAAACCGGGAAGGTAGAGCTCATATAATGTTCTCAAATTTTCTAACCTTGAGTCCTCGTCTAACACAGTTGGTTCTTTGATGTATGGATCATAGAAAGAACAAATGTTCATACTCACATCTCGTAGCTTTGCAAGGCTCCAAAAACAAGGCGATAGTACCATGCATGATCCCTCCACGTTATTCACCACCAGAATTTCTAGATTGCAGAGGTTTGAAAATGACGGAGGGAGAGCTTTTGCCTTCGTCTGAATGATTAAGCACTTCAAATGAACGAGCATACCGATTTCATTCAGCAAAGAATCTGTCAATGTTATGCCCTCCAAATCCAAACTTTTGAGAAGCCTCAAGTGTTTTAGGTGATTCTTGTGGGAAAGACAATCATTAATCCCATCATAGACCTTCAGAGAGAGGAGGTGTTTAACATAAGGATTCTTCTTTTCTGGATTAAACACCACAAAATTTTCATCCAAATGAAAGAGACGTTGATCATAACGAATGGTAATTCCTCGTGCCATCATACCAGCAGAAGAAGACAGAGCGTTTGAACCTCCTATGAAGTCAAACAACTTTTCCTTTCTAGATTTTATAGAACAAAAGTCATGCACAAGATCATGAATTTTCAAAATAGAATTATCGAAAGGTATTACCAAGCTACTGGAAATTAACTCATTCACTACTTCTTCTGCACTTTTCATCTCAATCTGCTCCACAAGTCCTTGAACAATCAACAAATCTTTCAACTCAGAGATCCATATATCTTTGTCCTTTGGATAACTTGCAAGGTAAACCAAACACGGCTTTATGTGATCTGGCAAATGGTCATAACTTAATTGTATAACCTTCACCACTTCCTCTTCATCCTTAAAAATAAAGGAACTCAAATTATTGAGAACTTCAAGCCACAAAGCCTCTTTCTCTTCCTTCTTTGAAATGACTCCACCGATTAGATCAAGTACTAAAGGAAGCCCATCACACTTTCGAGCTATCTTTTCTCCAACATCCTTTAGTTCATCAGGGCAACGTTCTTCCCCGAATACCCTTTTCTCTAATAACTCCCAACTTTCTTCTGATCTTAGCAATCGAAGATAAAGAGGATCACTGTGGCATTTTCCATGCAAAGCCACTTCCTTTTTTCGACTTGTTAAAATCACTCTGCTTCCTTTCTGTAATTCAGGAAAAGGTCTTGTTAGCTCATCCAATGTTGCAGTATCCCACATGTCATCCAAGACAATAAGGTACCGCTTTCCAAATAGTTGTTTCCGCAGCTTATCAGCAACGTCATCATCTATGTCATTCTCATTGAATCTTTCTTTCAAACCAATAACTTGATTGAAAATTTTCTGCAACAACTTTTTCTCATTACGTTCCTGGTCGACTGTGCACCAAGCACAAACATCGAAATGATCAACAATGGACTTATCATTATACACTCTGTAAGCCAAAGTAGTTTTTCCAAGCCCTGGCATGCCGACTATGGAAATGACATCTATCTCAGCTGGTCCGCTGGTGAGCTTCCTAATTATCCACTCTGTCTCCTCCTCAAAACCTACGATTATTTTACCAACTGTACTCGATGAGTTTCTTTCAACCGGCTTGTTGGGAGCGTTTGCAACAATATTACAGCTGCTCTTGGGGATCTTCTCTTGTACCTCTTTTTTGACAAGCTTGATCTTTTCTACGGTATCAGGAAGTATGAAGATAAGCTGCAATAGACCATGATCTCGGGAAAGAATTGAGTTAATGGCATGTTCCGCCTCATATGCCACATCTAGAACACGAGTCCAAAGATCTCTATGCAACTCTTGCTCAACATACCCGAACAACGATCTTATAGTTTCCAGGTCTTCTTTCACCTGGTTAGTTTCTTCTTTTATCAAAACAACTGAAGAAGCATTGGAATTGACCAAGTCTTTTAAGTTTGTGAGTAGAAGAGTCATGAAGAGTGGCCCATCACTCATGGGGAAGCGGAGCTGTGACGAGTCTGCACGGGCTTTTAAGAAATCATTCTTGAGATCCACCTTCAGGAGTTCAATATTTTCCAGCAAGTTTAGACCTGTACAACTTGTTGGATTCATATTGTCTTCACTCGTTGATTTCTCCTCTAAGTTGCGAACAAGAATGGATACCTCCTTGATAAGTGCCCCAACACGTGCCAAGAGAACAAATAATTTGTCATGATGAATGATGTCTTTGGGCACATCATAAAGAATAATCAATAGGAACTCTATCATGACATGAATGTTTCGAGCTGAGGTTCTAGGAGTAATAGCATTAATCACGTGCTCTTGTAGCTGAATCAGATATTCTATAAGAATGTCTGGAGAGGCTTCTAGGAGCTGCTTAATGAAACGTCCAACTTCTTCCGACTTTGAACCTTTCAAATTTGTACAACATATGTGCATAACCTCCAGTGAAATCGGAATTATCTTCAAAAGTAGATGGACTAGCATGGAATTGACTTGAGAGACTTCAAGTTCATCTTCATATTTTTCAACTGTTTTATCAAGTTGATAAGACAAAAGGACAAAACAGAAGTGTCCTACTATCTCCGCCATAAGTTGAAACTGCGGTAAGACATATTCGATTGTCTCATACTCATGAACGCAACCATTTACTTTCAACCTATGGAAATCTCTTAAATTGCCGAATACATTCTGAAGAAGCTCATATTGAGTCATTGAAGGGGAAATCAAGTCAGTACGAACCTTGTGCAGATAATGGAGATTCACGAGGAGCACGTCCAAAAGGTCAACCAACTGATCCTCAGTCATGGTGACACTTGATTCAGAATGATGATGATCTGAGATTTTAAAACTTGTGATATTTTCAAGGAGGCGAGGAACGACATGATCCGTTAATTTAACCATCATGTCATCTCCACTACTCTGATTAAAAAGTGAATGAACCAGATCATGAACCTCATATGATATGCATGACATTTCGACATTAGGACCATCCGAAATGTAATAACAAAGCTGTAAACATGCCAGCAAAAATGTCAGCTTTTCAACTTGATCTTGTTCATTCTTTAACCCTTCTATGAAATCCATAAGATCAACAATGTCCTCGCGAAGTACAGCAGATGATACCTGCTAAAAGACCAAATGTGTATCAAAATCTTCAGCGCCACAAATTCGCCATGATAAAATTTACTCTAATTTAAAAGGCAACTAACGTAAACGTAGAGGGCCTTCTTTAAAATAGCCTACTGCATAAGCTAAATGTTTGTCCTGTACTTAACTTAAACATAACGACAACAGCATACCTAGTGTAATCCCACAAATGGGGTCTAGGGAGGTGGTGTGTAGGCAGAGATGTTGTTTCAAATAAAACATACTAGTAAGCAACAGCCACGTACGGATATGATGATCTATATACTAGGCTATTCATCAACACATGTGGGATCTAAGATTACAAGTTTCAAAAGTATTTCAACTTTTTTCTTAAATTTCATACTCATACAGTAAAATGAAACAGATAAAAGTACTCAAAGAGCAGTTCTTTAATAAAATATCTTGTTACTCTGGATGTAATCAAAGCAAGGCGGGAATAAAAAATAACGATAGCAGAATAGTAAGATAAACAAAACAAATATTAATCATCCAAGTCAATACAACAACAACAACAACATAACAACATATTCAGTATAGTCCCACAAAGTAGGATCTTGAGAGGGTAGAGCGTATGCAAACCTTACCCTTACCTCAAAGGTACATAAACTGTTTGCTCAAGAAAAACAATCTTAAGGAAGTAATGAAGATACAAGAAACAACAAACAATGACAAAAATAGCAGATACTAACAGAACAAAAACTACAATAGAACAATACACTAATCGAGGTACAAGAAACAATAGACAGAGTAACATACCAATGAGTTACTTGCTAATTTCTCTATTTCTCCTTCATTTTCTTTTCCTATTTCCATGTATGTAATTCTCAAAATCTGATGTAGAATACAACAATTACTCTACTAATTAGTCTCCAATTAACACCACAAATGTCTAGAAAATATTAATTTGTAAAGAAGAAAGTATTAACACCCAAATATTCTTCAATAATCATACTTAAAGTTGACAATTAAATGGGACAAAAACAGTTGAAATAATTACTTGGCCAAAGACAAACTTGAAAGGCCAAAGAAGATTTAAAAAATTACTCTAGTACTTCCTCCATACACATTTAATTGTCATATTACATTTTTCGAAAGTCAGTTTGATTAATTTTTAAAGTTAAATTAGATTACATTAATTCAATATTTTAAACAAAAAGTTTAAATATTCAAAAACTATACGAAAAGTACTATAAATTACAACTTTTTTGCATATCAATATGATGAAAAAATGCATCATAAAATAATAATCAAAGTTGTTTGACTCAAAAAAAGGAAATCATAATAATTAAAAGTGGACGGAGGGAGTAACTCATATTCCCTTATATATAAATTATTATTTTTGAACATGACATCACATAGCACTTTTTTTATTTTCAAATATTTGACCTTTTAATTTATAAATTACGTGAAAAATATTATAAATTGTACTACATTAATAATTTAAAAAATATATGAAAATTACGTTAAAAAAATAACTCATTTAACTCTTGAAATTCAAATACTATCACAGGATGTAAATTATCATCTTAGTTTTTGTAAATTAATTGTCATCTTCAAGTCTCTGTAATCAATTGTGGAAAATATATTATTTTACACTCCACTTGTTTTGAGATTACCTATAAAAAAAATCTTTTTTTTTGGTTGGTAAACTTCCCTATCTGATTCCAATTGGATGTTCTTTTAGGGCGTGCCCGATAGGAAAAGAAAATATTATTCTAAAAATATTTGTGTATGAGACATGAGAGTTGAGTGATGGGTGTGTGGGGCTACGCGGGTGAGGGTGATGATGAGGTGTATTGAGAGTGGAAAGAACACATTTAATGAGTGTCGCTTATATATATTTTTTATAAAAAAAAAAAAAAGCCATTAAGCCTTCTCAACTCATCCTCTTTATGTATCGCAGATATTCTATGCTTATTGCATGACACATAAGTTTGAAAGGTGTTTAGATGATCATTTTGTAGGTTAATGCTCTATTAAAAGCCTATATTAAACACTTAATTAACTTAATAAAGTATTAGTGTGTAAATAACTTTTCATGCAATTAGAGGGGTACTATTTTATGTCTTTTTCCCTTGATTAAACAATATAAGATGATAATGTGTAACTTTTGACCATGAGACAAAAAAGAAAATATAAAAAAATGACTTTCTTTAGTCTATAGTAGTCTTGTGAATTGTCTTATTACTAGATATAGGACCCCGTGCCAGCACGGGGCCCAATATATTTTTTTTTAATTTTAATTTATGTTATATTATGAAATTTGAGAAGTTATTGAAAATTTTATATGATTTTAAAAATATTTTAAATTGTTAGCTATTGTGATTTGTAGTACTTTTTTTTTACATAATTTTGAAAATAATATTTATTACTCTGTTT
>JAJOOS010082127.1:0-15346 GCA_029582725.1 Solanum chiquidenum
CCCAATATTTGTCAAATTTCTCCTTCATATTTTCTGCCATTTTAGCCAAAACATGATCTTCATTTGATATCAATTGATTCAAGTAAACACCAACTTGAAAAATTTCAAGAAAATAAAGATTTGATGTAACATATCGTGATCCAGATATCTTCAAAGTAAGATTAAAAAACATTTCAAGAAATTTTGTAATTCTCTTTACGCCCCTCCCAATCACTACTCAAAAGTGTACCTATAGAATTTTTATCCACAATATCAACAAACTTAAGATGTAGTGCCAAGCCAATATCACGATCGGCGTACTCTACAATTGCACCTTCATATTCAATAACCCAATTCAACATCATGTAGGTGGAATTCCAACTTGTAAGGAACATCCAAGCATAAAGACTTTTTAGCAAGATTTTCATCTTCAAAACATTCTTGAAACTTTTTCCACCTAGCAGGAGATTGCCTGATGTATCTCACTGTTTGCGTAACCCGTTCAATACACACATTTGCTTCTTGTGTATCGTCTTGAACAATAAGATTTACAATATGAGCCATACACTTTATATGAAGTTGACTACCACCCATTAGGTTGGTCCCCCATTTAGTTAATTGCTTAGACAACTCAGTTATTGCCACACTATTTGAACCAGCATTATCAATTGTAACAGTGAAAATTCGATGCAATCCCCACTCATGTAAGCACTTACTAATAGACTTTCCAAGATATTCACCTCTATGACTAGAGATTGGACAAATATTGATAATTCGTTTATGCAAAGTCCAATTTTTATCAATCCAATGAGCATTAATGACCATATAATTGATTCTTTGAATGGATGTCCAAGTATCCGTGGTTATAGTCATCAACTTATGTTTTTCTTCATCAAAAAGATCAAAACAATCACAAGTCACAGTGGTACGGGAAGGAATGTGGAAACAAGGTTGTGCTACTTTCATAAATTGTTTAAAACCTTCTTTTTCAACAAATTTGAAAGGAAGTTCATCAATAATTACCATACGACACAAGGCCTTTCTACACTCTTCCTGGTCAAATTTCCATGGAACAACAAGTACATCACCCTTGTTACCCCCTATCATTGGTTGAAATGCTAATCTTGATTGTTTAATATCAATATTATAAGGCATCTTTGGGCATTTGTCTATATGAGTAAGCATTGACGTCGTACCATGTTCTTTTGTGTCAGCAAAATACTCTCTCTTACAGTAGTTGCAAACACCCTTTTCACTTTCATCAGAATCAGTTTATGAGAAAAATTATCCCACACACGAGATCTTTTTTTCCTTCCTTTCTTTACTTGGGACTCAATAGTTTGACTTTGACCTATTGCATTTGAATTAGAAGCTTCACTTTCACCAACAACCTTATCAATTATTATATTTTCAGCCATGATACTTTCATGAAAAACTGCGAAAAAATATAAAATAATCGTTTATTGAACTATTTTTTATAAGAGGTCGATAAAGCAATGAACTGTTGAAGCCTTGAAGGAACTAAACAAAGAGTAATTAGTTTTATTAACACAAGAACTACAAAGTACAATCAGTTGGCTAAGTAGAATCAGATTTTACACACATGAGTCATGATAATAGACACATCATAGTATCACACAAAGTAGCAACTAAAAGACAAGTACAATCAAATGAACCAAAGTGACAAACAAACCAAATGCCAATTCAAATAAAATAGTAATGCCAAACATCACACTTCATACTGAAATCTTGATATTAAGTGAATTTAAAATTTTGAGACTTACTTGTGAGGTGTGAGCAGTGAGCGACTGAGAACCTAAGACTGGAAAGCCGAGTAGGTCTGTGCAAAAGTCGTGAGAACTGAGAAGAGTAAGACTGAAGTCTAGTCTTGAGAAGTCGAGCTTCTAACTTCTGAAATTTGAGCTTGTTCACCTATTAGACAACCAACAAATGACATTTAAAGGAGGAAATTTAACACCAATGCAGAATAGGCTGCTACAAATGAACTCCACCATTGCGAAAATCATCCTTTAGATCAGAATATAGTACACAAATGCACTGAATTCATATCTCAATCTGACTAGACAACAAATGAGTACCTGAAGTTCGACTAACAAGTCAATATTCTGTTCCTTCGTTTGAATCATGAAAATAGACATACATGATGATAAATGGAACAAATAAACAAATTGTAGGCTTGAGGTGTCATCGTTAGTCGTTACCTTGCGAGTTGCGTCCTCGTCTGAGTGACTGGAGTAGTCGTCGCCTCGTCGGACACCTGAGTGACTAGAGTCAAGTCGTCGCCTCGCCTGAGTTTGGAAATTGGAGAAACTTTGGAATTTGGAATTTAGAGAAACGAGAGGTGCGGCAAGAAGTTAAGAAGAGTTTTCAAGTCCTAAAAATTAAAAACCCTAAGTGGCTAAGTCCTTAACTGAGAAATGAGAATTGTGAAATTAGAAATTAGGGAAAAAAATAGCGGGTCTTATCGGGGTATCGAGTACCCCGAGATTTTTCCTTCCCAACCCGACCCCTGAATCGTTAATCCAATAAAAAAATAATTGAATCGAGCCCCGAACCAATTACCCAATATCCCGACCCGTTAGCCCAATAAACCGAAAATCGGTTTGGGTTAATGGTTTGACCCGATTTTTGCACATGCCTACTACCACCCACACTAAGTAGTGCATTCTTGAGAAGCCATAGTTCATTAACATTTTTTGTGAGGGGTAAGCCTTAACCGACATAGACCACGTGAGCAATTCATGGAATCCGGGTGTCACCCTCACCAGATAAGGGATTCCTACTTGCCTAAGATAGGACCATTACTTTTAGCTTAGGTGGATCCACTAGCTAATATCCTATGTGGGTACATAATTATGGGATAATGAGATTGCTACTAGACACCCCGCCTCAACTTACGGATGAGCATCCATCCCTAGAGATTGCTACTAGATACCCTGCCTCAACTCAGCATCCATCTCAATTCATATCCACTCGGTGCTTAGCATTATTCCCCACGGAATACTTAACATTCATTATTATGGGATACGAGATTGTTGCTAGATACCCCACCTCAACTCATGGATGAGTATCCATCTTAAACCTAACATTCATTCATTGGATAACTCATAGATTCAAAGATGAGAATAACTTTTCAACTAAGAATCCCATATTGGGAGAAAGTCCTTTCACAACATGTCATTATCATTCATTAGAGTACAATTGAGAATAGCCTTTCAATCAACCCATCATCATTAAAATAATCATGGAAACTCCATTCATATTCATTCATGAGTGTGTGTATGTGAGAATAACCTTTCACATATATCATCATCATTCATAGTGCTAAATTGAGAATAAGCTTTCAATACTAACACAATGACATTCTAAACATGATCATAATACATTCATTGAGATCACACACATATACTTCACATCATAATCATACATAAATCCTTCATGAAATTACCCTTCAAGGCTATGAATCAATATCAACCCATAAATCCAAGATACTACAATAGATAAAGGAATTAACATGATTCAATAACTAATTCATTATAAACATAAACAATTCAACATACTTTCATGATTCAATCAATTCCCAATCACAATTCACAACTTAGGATTTTGGGGGAAACATAGGTTCATAGAAGAAATTGACCATAATTCATCAATAATTCAACAATCCATTCATAATTCATCATACGTAAAAACCTTTTGAAAATGATTTGGAATTGAACCCATGCATAGATTGAAAACTAGTGTTTTTGGGGAACTTTGAAAACTTGAAATTATCTTTGATAGGACTCCTTGAATGAAAATTAGACAAGGATGAAGACTACCATACCTTTTAGGGAATAATTCCACACGAAATTGAATAAGAAATCTGCTCCTTGACTCCTAGACTTGACCTTGAACTTGCTCTTAATGGAGTTTCTAGAGAGAGAACTTTTGGAGAGGTAGTTTCTAACTTTGGAGTGTTTTGAAATAATGAAGTTTAAAAAGGAGTTTAATACTTTTAAAACCCTTAAAATACATTAATAAACCAATAATAACCGTCCATTAACTCAACTAACTTAATTAGGAATTTACCCAACCACCCCTACACTTGGCCGAATTGGGGCATATTACAGGTGTGACCTACACCCCATGACCTACGGACCGTAGGTTGGGTGACGCCCCGTACTGCTAGTCCGTGGTTTGGGGATGTGGCCTGCCATTTGGGACCTTGACCCACGGAATCCATCCACGAGACGTGGATGGACCTACGGGGCGTAGGTCCATCCGTAGATCACTATCAATTTGGCAGTTATTTGGTTTCTTGGGGTCTTGGGTGCGTTAGGCTTTATGGGGTCCTTCTCAAGGACCTCTTGGTTGGTCCTTGGGGAGTCGTACCTTGACATTTAACCCTTAAACCCTTCAACCTAAGCTCTAGACAACATTTTTCAACATGAGACCCCATAGTAAACTCACAAACAAACTCGTTAGGCTTTAGCTTCACCTACTAGTTTTCCAGGTCGTTACATTATCCCCCCACTAGGGAGCATTCGTCCTCGAATGACACTTTAAACACATTAAGGAATAACGACTCAAGACTAGAAGCCCATCATGCATGAAACATCATAAACAATGCACAAAACTAGGAGTAAACATCAACTCCACATCAATAAGCTCAATGCAACACAAGAAAGTACGAACTACATCTACAAACTCATTATGCATCATAACTTATACATTTCTCATTTCATTGGAGGAATTACCTTCTCCAACTCAAATCATGCTCATCATAACATCATTAGGCAGATTATGCAATTTCTCTTAAAAGCACATTTAGGCATGTTTCAACAATCAACCTCATGAAGCATGTAGACAACTCATACTAAATGCATATCAACATGTGGAACATAAATTATGAAAACTCATTTTCTCATTTAAACATAAACTCATCAGGAATATGAATGAAAACTCATTTTCTCATTTAAACATAAACTCATCAAGAACATGAATAACATAAGGAGACCATGGAAACACATAATCACACATGACTCCAAAACATGAAACAAGCTACAAGGAACTCTTGGTTTCAAGCTTGAATAGGAATAGAAGGAAAGAGATAAGGATATCGAAACTCTCAAGAACCTTACTATTCAACATACCATCTCCCCCCTTAGGAGTAAACCCAACTAAGGCTTAACATTAAAATGACATAGGAACCTTAACAAGACATTCACAACTATAAGGAACTAATATATACTGATGCCTTCATCCAGATGAGCTCATTTGTCCTTGTTAGCTTGAAGCACATAGAAACGATTTTTCTTTGGAGCATTAGGATCCGGGCCATCAAGAGAAGCTTGCTTAGCATCTCTTCCTTTTGCCGAAAGTGTTGGGAGATCTCTCATCTTATGACCCTTCTTCCACACCCAAAGCACCCATCCATGCCGGCAAGACACTTACCCAAATGTTGCTTCCCACACTTGGCACATATAGATCTTTCAAAAGAAGAACCACTTCCTTTTCCTCCTTGGGAATTAGGGTTAGACACCCTATCATTGTTGACCATAGGGGATCTTGGTTATAGAAACTCTTTTTGGACCTTGGTTGACTTTGTTCATCAGACCTAGACCTCTTCATCTCCCTACTATTTCTCTCAAGTTTGGACTCCTCAATAAATTGAGCATACACCATGAGTCTAGAAATGTTCATGTCATCATGGAGCATTGTCGTACGACACTCTTCCTTAACTAGGTTGGATACACCGGTCACAAATCTACTCATCTCATCCCTAGGGTTTGACATCAAAGATGGAGCATACTTAGACAATAGGGTAAATTTCAAGGAATACTCCTCCACACTCATGCTACCTTGCCTAAGGCTGATAAATTCCTCCACCTTAACTTCCCTCTTCTCACGGGGAAAGTACCTACCAAGGAATTCTTTCTTAAACTCCTCCCATTCTATAGGACCCGCTCCTATTGGCCTATTGTTTTTCCATTGACTAAACCAAACTTGGGTAACATCCTTCAATTGATAAGAGGCAAGTTCCGCTTTTTCTATAGAATTCACCCCCATAGCATTGACTACATTATACACCTCATCCAAATCCTCTTGGGGATCCTCTCCCACCTTAGAACCTAGGAACACCGGAGGACTCATCCTCACAGAGTCTCTCAACCTAGAAGCCATAGTGCTCACATTAGTCTCAACACCCCTAGTAGCTTGGGCCGTCATGGCTTGGGCTTGAGTAGTTATGGCTTGAGACATCATCAAAAGAGCCGACCTAATTTCTTCATTGGTCATGGCCGAGGGATCCACCGGAACTTGATTTTCTTGAGGAACTTGGTCACCTTGAGGACCTTAGGGAGGAACTCCCGCATTCACAATCTCATCTTCCACTCTCCTTGCGGTAGTCCTTCTTGTATTCATATCCTATAAACACAAGAGAAGGGTTAGGAAAAGGACATTTATAGAGCTAAACTCAAAGGCACGACTTAAAGAGTATGAAAGAAGTGTAGCTTCCTAATGTCCTATAGCCTCTCGCTCATAGATGTGTCGCGACTCACACCGATGAACAGGACTCTACTAGACGTGGCTTGTGAGACATCAATCCAAAAACCATTCCAAAATCTTGTGCTCTGATACCATATTTGTCACGACTCGATCTTACACCCCATAAACGACACGACGTACAAGACTCCAAAAAGTCTCATACAAGCCTCATAACATTCATAACATTCGATATAAGGAAAATGGTACGGAATTAAAACTTTTCTTTAAATCCATACAATCAAAACTTTATTTAAAACATTCAAAAATAGCGAAAGTCTATTGTCTCACATGGCCATCTAATACAATATCTTGAAACAAAAGTAGGGTCACGGCCCTTTACAATAGAAAGTCTAACAAATGTCTATTACATGAAAGAAATGAAACATCAAAGTACTTGTCCTCGAATCCATGAGGATATACCACTAGTCTTAGAAGAACTCAATCCAAGCCTTTAGCCACGAGGGGAATCAAATTGAGTGCCAATCCCTACACTTTGTAGAAAATAGAAGAAATATGGGTTAGCACAATTAAGTACTAAGTATGATAACCATGCAAAAACCATGCTTAAAACTTATATTTTATTTGAAAGTCATGCATATGCCAATTTTTGAGAAAACTTCATGAACATAAGTAGAAGAGGCATAATATACAAACATAGCCAACATATAAGTCATTTCTTCACATTAGAACATAATCAACCATATAAGACATTTTATTACTTTAACATTTCACCTCAAGCAACCCCAAGCTATACTATGTGCAATGTATGAATAGCGTCCCATACCACCATTCACACTAAGTACCACATCAAGGCCACCAAAAGTGAACTTACCATTCATCCTTTCCATCTTTACACAATACTCATACATACGAGACATAAACATTTCATAAGTCATAACAAGGAAGTAACTCATGATACAATCCAAGTATAGCATGCATCATTACATTTAAGCATATAAGTCAATATTCTTCATTAGCTTCATTAAGAGCACCTTCATTCATTAGACATTAAACCAACATTCTCATTAGCATCATCATAAGAGCACATTAATTTCATTTAACATTATATCATAAAGGAACACATAATGACTACTCTCGAAGCCTATTTATGCAATGCATGGATGGTATCTCATACTACCACCTATGTAGTGCATTCTTGAGAAGCCATAGTTCATTAGCATTCTTTGTGGGGGTAAGCCTTAACCGACATAGACCATGTGAGCAATTCATGGTATTCCGATGTCATCCTTACCGGATAAGGGATTCCAACTTGCCTAAGGTAGGACCATTACTTTTAGCTTAGGTGGATCCACTAGCTAATATTCTATGTGGGCACATAGTTATGGGATAAGAAGATTGCTACTAGACACCCCGCCTCAAATCACAGATGAGCATCCATTCTTAGAGATTGCTACTAGATACCCCACCTCAACTCATGGATGAGCATCCATCTCAATTCATATCCACTCGGTGCTTAGCATTATTCCCCACGGAATACTTAACATTCATTATTATGGGATAAGATATTGTTGCTAGATACCCCGCCTCAACTCATGGATGAGTATCTATCTCAATCCCAACATTCATTCATTGGATAACTCATAGATTCAAAGATGAGAATAGCCTTTCAACTAAGAATCTCATATTATGGGAAAGTCCTTTCACAACTTGTCATTATCATTCATTAGAGTACAATTGAGAATAGCCTTTCAGTCAACCCATCATCATTAACATAATCATAGAAACTCTATTCATATTCATTCATGAGTGTGTGTGTATGTGAGAATAACCTTTCACATATATCATCATCATTCATAGTACGAAATTGAGAATAAGCTTTCAATACTAACACAATTACATTCTAAACATGATCATAATACATTCATTGAGATCACACACATATACTTCACGTCATAATCATACATAAATCCTTCATAAAATTGCCCTTCAAGGCTATGAATCAATCTCAATCCATAAATCCAAGATACTACAATAGATAAGGGAATTAACATGATTCAATAACTAATTCATTATAAACATAAACAATTCAACATACTTTCATGATTCAATCAATTCCCAATCACAATTCACAACTTAGGATTTTGGGGGAAACATGGGTTCATAGAAGAAATTGACCATAATTCATGAATAATTCAACAATCCATTCATAATTCATCATATAAAACCTTTTGAAAACGATTTGGAATTGAACCCATGCATAGATTGAAAACTAGGGTTTTTGGGGAACTTTAGAAACTTGAAATCATATTTGATAAGGCTCCTTGAATGAAAATTAGACAAGGACTACCATATCTTTTAGGGAAGAATTCCACACGAAATTGAAGAATAAAGACTCCTAGACTTGACCTTGAACTTGCTCTTCCATGCAGTTTCTAGAGAGAGAACTTTTGGAGAGGTAGTTTCTAACTTTAGTTTTTTGAAATAATGAAGTCTAAAAAGGAGTTTAATACTTTTAAAACCCTTATTATAAATTAATAAACCAATAATAACCATCCATTAACTCAACTAACTTAATTAGGAATTTACAAAACCACCCCTACACTTGGCCGAATTGGGGCAGATCACAGGTGTGACCTACACCCCATGACCTACGGACCGTAGGTGGGGTGACACCCCGTCCTGCTGGTCCATGGTTTGGGGCTGTGGCATGCCATTTGGGACCTTGACCCACGGAGTCCATCCACGGGGTGTGGATGGACCTACGCGGCGTAGGTCCCATCCGTAGATCACTATCAATTTGGCAGCTTTTTGGTTTCTTGGGGTCTTGGGGGTTAGGCTTTAAGGCCCTTCTCAAGGACCCCTTGGTTGGTCCTTGTGGAGTCGTACTTTGTCGTTTAACCCCTAAACCCCTCAACCTAAGCTCGGGACAACATTTTTCAACATGAGACCCCATAACAAACTCGCAAACAAACTCGTTAGGCTCTAGCTTCACCTACTAGTTTTCTGGGTCGTTACACTCCTCCCTCTCCCTACCTTGGTCGTCAAATATATATATATATATATATATATATATATAATTATTTGACAAGTATATATATACAATTTGATAAATATACATATACAATTCGTCTCACTCCCCTCTCTCGCTCACCTCTCTCCCAATCTCGCTTGACTCTCTCTTCCCTCTAACATTTAGCTACGAACCAGAATTAACAAACTATAGCTATAGAGCATAATTAAGTTATTTTGAAGGGGCTATAAGCGAAAATTCCCCATAAAATTACGCGGATAAGCAAATATATACTAGTTAATTATGTAATATAGTTATAATTTGAATTAATTACGCCTCACAACTTAATTTTAGTTGTTATTACATCATTTTTCTCTCCTCTCTCCTCATTTATACATATAGAAATTATAAAATACAAATGGGAAAAGGATTTGATATACCCCTCAACTTCGCCATTTAGAGTTGATATTCTCCTTGTTATGAAAATGGATCATATGTACCCTATTGTTATACAAATGACTCGCATATACCCTTTTCTTCTAATGGAAGTGAAAAAAATAATTTTAATTAATCTTTTAATTATTTTTTGAAAAAAATATAATTCATATGGGGTATATTTGATCCTCCGCACATGTATTTTTTTTAATTTTTTTTACAACGACTAATTTAAATTTATTATTTTGGTGATCAAATTTATTTACGTTACACTATTTTTCTTGTAAAATTTATCATAGATTCCTCATTTTTTAATTTTATTTTTACAAATACAAAAACTAAATTATAATATAGATGTACCAAAATTAGTTTTAAATTTTTTCTTTACACTAATGAATGAAAAAATAATAATAAGAAACTCGAATAATGATAATCTAAGAAGTCAAAAAATATTTTTTGTATGAAAAAGATTAAAATGTATCTTGAACTCTATTAGAAGGATCATATATATACTTCTAAATGAGCTTTTTTTTTAAAAAATAATTAAATTTAAATTTTAAAAACTAAATTTAAAACTAATATTTTCACTTCCGTTAGATGAAGAGTATATGTGAGTTCCTTTTGTAACGGTAAGGGTATATGTGAGCCATTTGTATAACAGTAAGGGTATATATGAGCCACTTTCATAACGAGGGGTATATCAACTCTAAATGACAAAGTTGAGGGGTATATCATACCCTTTTCCCAATACAAATTATACATATACACATACAATTATATGACAGATATACAAATACAATTAGCCTCTCTCCACTCTCTGCCCTGTCTCGCTCGCCTCTTTCCTCCCTCTCTCGCTCGCCCCTTTCCTCCCTCTCCCAATCTCGCTCGCCATATATACAATTATCTGACATATATACATATACAGTTCGTCTCTCTCCACTCTATGCCCTTTCTCGCTCGCCTTTCTCCTCCCTCTCCCAATCTCCCTCGCCTCTCTCCTCCTTTCCCTATCTCGCTAGTCAAATATACAAATTTATATGTATATCAGCCACATATATACAATCAAGGGCGAATGTAGATGTAAATTTGGGTCACCGGAACCCGTGATCATCCGACTAAACTCGATACATCATTCGTATAATTCTTAAAATTATATTAAATATTAGCTAAAGAAACCCATAATGGCCAGATAATTCACTAGTGTGAGAGTTAATATTTAAGGTTGTTGTTGCGAGTTCGAATCCAGTGAGCACTCAGTTTGCCCATTATTTTATTTTAAAAAAAAGTCTATTTTATTATATTAAAAGAAATGTCATTACAACTTTAATTAGCAAGACATAAAATAGAATAAAAATATATTTCAATTAAACGTCTTCTCTTTAGCTCGCTAGTTTATTTTCTTTATAATTTTTGAAATATTACGGAAGTGAAAATTAATTTTAAATTAAGTTTTTGATTTTAATTATAAAAAATCCTTGTACGGGTATATTAGATCTTTTTTGCACATGAATTATTTTTTTGACTTATTTAATTAATATTTTTTGAGTTTCTTATTCTTTTTTCTTTGTTTTTTCTTTCACTTCAGTGTAAAACTAAGAGAAATCAAAAGAATGAAGTGCAATGGGAAAAGTGAAAAAATTAAGAAACAATTTTAGAACAATTTTTTTGCGGCTATAATGTAGTTTAAATATTATTATTTGTATGGCTATATTGTAATTTAGTTTTGTATCTATAATTTTTTTGGGGGGCATCTATGATAAATTTTACAATAAAATTAGTAAAAAATAAATAAATTTGACCATTAAAATAATAAATTTAAATTAGTCGTTTAATAAAAAAAAATCTAAAATATATATATATTTATATATTTATATATAACAAGGATCAAATTATATACCCCTACATGAATTTATTTTTTTAATATTAATTTTTACATTCATTAGAGGAAAAGAGTCTATGTGGGCCATTTGTATGACATTAGGGGTATATATGCGTCACTTTCATAACGAGGTGTATATCAACTCTAAATCACAAAGTTAAGGGGTATATTAGGTCATTTCCCCTACAATTTTAGATATTATCTTAAAGTAATGGTGCACCAGTCTTTTTGAAATCCTGAATTCGCCTTTGTATATAATTATTTGACAAATATACATGTATAATTCGACAGATATACATATACAATTCGTCTCTCTGCCCTCTCTCCTCCCTCTCCCAATCTCGCTCGCCTCTCTCTTCCTTCCAACATGTAGCTACGTATCAGAATTAACAAATTATAGCTATAGAGCATAACTGAGCATAACTAAGTTATTTTTTAGTGACTATAAGCGAAAATTTCCCTTTGTATTATCTGTCTTCCGTATAAACAAAATTCTTTCACAAGAGTTTTGTTTGGCACCCAACCCTATTGTTGAGTTCTAAGCACAAGTTTTGATATGTGTTCAGTGTCACTAGCTAGTCACCGAATTTAAAAGAAAAGTATTAGACTTTTGAAATCCATAATCCGAATAAGTCATTCAATTTTGTGTTAACTAGTTTAAAATTAAATTATTTCATTAAGGGTAAAATAAAAAGTTTAAAAGTAAAGGATTACTAAATATAAAAAGAACCTATTCTCTTTTAGATTGACTAAAAACAAAATAGTTTCACATAAATTGAGATGTAGAAAGTATTAGGAAAACTTACATATGCTTTATCAAAAAACAGTTACCATATAACAATAATATTTTCTTTTTCACTGAACACTTATGATACATTTTTAATGCATATTAGGAAGAACAATTTACAAAACACATATAATACAAATTTTATTGATGGATAATAAATCTACCACACACTTTAATACATTGTGTCAATTTCTTACTAAGAAAGCATAATATATTTTACAAACACGTATAATACATTTATATTACATGCATGATTTAGTTTTAATACACAGTACAAATTTATCATAATATTGTTATATATTACTATAAATGATAATAAATAAAAAGTATCACTAAAATCTGTAACTATTTATTTAAAAATACTCATCCAAATAATTTAAGTATTATATATCACAACACCAAGGGCCGACTCAACAACATTGTGGCCTAAAGAGAAACTTAAGAGAGGGGCCCTATTTTTTTTCCATCTTATATACATTTATTTAAAATCTACTTTTCTAGCTATTTTAGATGTGAAGTCATTAGGTACTGTTTTATAATTCCTTTTCAAATGATAATATAGCTAATTCATTTAATCTATCTTGAGACATTGTTGATCTTAAATAAAATTTAATCAATTTTAATTTCGGAAAAACTTCTTTCAGCTGAGCCAACTGTTACAAAAACTGTTAACATTATTCTATAAGCAAAATGTGTATTTGGAAAAGAATCAAGTCTTTTTATTTGATTGAGTATTTTCATTAGATCATTATCTTCTACTTGTATTATTTCTCTTAAAACTTTTAATTCAAAAAATAAATCTAAACCATCAATATCAGAATGACTATTACGTGTTAAAGAAAGTTCAAGGTTAAGACAATATTTTTTTAAATTATCATCATCTAGTGATCTCAATATTTTACCACTAAATAAGAAAATATTCTTCAATATTGGTTCAAATCTATTTTGAAGTGAAAAAATAGTTTGATCTACTCTACATATATAAAGCAATCAACTCTAAAAGATTTTTCAAGGAACTTTGTAATTTCTCTATTCATATTTTCATCAAATTGTTTCTTACGAAATCCAGGTTTATTTTCACATCAAATGCAATTTCCTTAGTAAAAATCATAACACTCATAGTACATATAATTATTATTTTTTAAAATAACATATATAAATAAATAAAAATAAAAAATGGGACCCCAAAATATATAAGGCCTCAAGCGATGACTTTAGTGACCTAGGGGTTAAGACGGCCTTGACAACACCATGTATGGAAAGAGTTGACATACACGAAAAACACATGTGTTTGAAAAACTAGCAAACAAAAAACTAAAAAATAATATATATATATATATATATATTTATATTTATATATATATATATTTATATATATATAAAATGAACAAAATATACTGAATATTTAAGGGTCATTTATATAAACAAAATTCTTTCACAAAAGTTTGGTTTGGTGAGTCACTTTTATTAGGGAGTGTTTCACCTCCGTTATGAAATTTTCCGATGCAAATTCAAATTTAATCGAGTTTCAATGTAATGAGTACCGAACCGAATTAAAAACCCAACAAAAAGTGTCACTTTGTGTTTTTGTGGGTTGTTTGGTTTTAGAGTAATGGGCTCTACAACTTGAAACAGACCAAACAGGGAATAAAAGGCTTTGGTGGGTTAGCAATTTGTCAAATTGGATGGATGATGACTTACCAAACATCTCGTATTCACAATTAATAATTCTACGAACGTGATAAACATATCCCAAATGCACAAAAAGCAACATATTTTTTGTTGACAATAGTATGAACATCTCTAAAAACTATTTAGGGTGTATATCGGTTTGGTGCGGAGAAAAATGTTTTTCAATATTTTGGCGAGTCAAAATAGTTGAATTTTTTTTCCTCTATAAAAATATGTTTTTTTTATTTAAGAAAAAGAAAAATGACTTTTCGAGTGCAAGTAGAAAAAACAAGTTTCACAAGTAAATTTCACATTGATTATGTCCTCCCCACACTTCAACACATCTCATCTTTACCCATCCCCAACACGCCTAATCCCATTTCCCCATAATATTTTTCTATATTATATACAAGTGTTTTCCAAATGATTCTTCTATTTTACTTAAGTAACGAACACATAAAATAAGTAAAAACCTATTTATTTAAAAAATAATATTTTTCATGGAAGATATTTTCCTTCTTATGGACATACCTTTAGGATGCCCTCGGGATGTGTTTGATAGGTAGGAAGGAAAATATAGGGTGTACATGTTCGGTAGGAGGAAAAAATATTGCCATGAAAAAATAGTGTTTTCTCCGTTCACTTTTACTTGTCAGAGTTTGACTTGACATATTTATTAAGAAAATAATTATTGAAATTGGTAATCTAGCAAACTATCCGCTATTAAATGATGTCTTGAAAAATGATTTACAAAATAAGTATTCAATGTTGAGGATAAACATGAAAAAATATTATTGTCTTTTCTTGATATGCCAAAAGTAACAAGTAAAAGTGAATAGAGAGAGTAGTTTCTTATTTATTTTCTGGTGTTTGGTATTCAAGTAAAAAAATTATTATCCTAAAAACATTTGTATATATCTAAGACAAAACTATGACGATGAGGATAGGGAGGGGAGGGAGGGAGTAGGGGGTGTTGGGGAGTGGGGCTTGGGGTGTGGCTAGGGGGTTTGGGGGGGGGGGTTGCCGGTTGGTCTGTAGTGTTGGAAAACATATTCCAAATTAGACTCTTTCAATA